>JAGVSP010000918.1:0-57474 GCA_022494985.1 Micrasema minimum
AAAATTTACCGCCTTAAAACGTATCTCACTTTATGGGTAAACAATAGGAGTTCAACCCAAACAAAAACAATAAATGTGGGGAATCCCGGGTTTTTAATATTAGGTCATTGACTAGAAATGCTGAAAGTACATATGGATCACCCAAAATGCGGGATCGTGTTATATTTTAGGTCATTGACTAGAAGAGCTGGGACTGTGGGAATCGTGTAATTATAAGTTCATTGGACTCGAAGATGCTGAAAGTACACTACCCCCAAAAATGGGTATATAAAAACTGTAAGAAGCCGATGCTGCCAGGGCTCATAATATTATCGACTTCATCTTGTATTAGTGTAATATACTTGTATTCTTTTACTTAAAATAAAATAGTGTTTAAAGTTCATACTCTTTCGCTAATTTTAACCACATACCGACCCTTTAAAAGTATTTATAAAGAGAGCAAGAAGAAATAAGACTTCCATAGGGTATTTTATCCTGACGGGATTATCCTTGTGTTTCGCAATCGTTACCTATTGCTAACACACAAAAAAAAACTTTCTACAACATTTTCTAAGTTAAATGAATATTATCTTTACGAAATCTTTTTCTTCATACTTCCAGAATTGGGTGTAACAGGCTTACTGAGTCACATTTACGGGTTAGTATTATTTGGTAACACATTCCTATAACATCCATAAATTGAACGACCCAAATTTTGTTCACAAACGTGGACGCATTGTGGACGCAGGTATGTCGCTGTTCGCAAACCGCGTACTAACTTCTTACCATCTAACGTCATATAAAGCATATTATAGGCCTAACTGCGCTGCAGTATTAACTTGCCTTCGTTGAATAGAACAACTCCCATAATTTGCCCAGTTTTCGGATTCTGTCTCTTCATTTTTGACCAGTGGACTGTAGGGGACTGCTGCCTTAACTTACCCTCAAGTAATTGAACTTAGGCATTTAAACACCATGTTCAGTAGATCTTGTTATTTTTAAATACCAATAAATGACAGGCAAGACGGTCAGTATTCACGCTTACAGAAGACAGTCCAAGGTATATAAACAAAACGCGACCTACTTGGCGGTGTTAGCCTAAAAACGCGATACCACTACACTACGAGGCGGACACAAAACATTATTACATAGACTATTTATACAACCGAGTAAACAAAAGCTGTATTGTCCAAGCGGGAAGAAACAGTGGAATCTACATCACATTAGGAGTCGATTTTGTAGAACAATATTTTTTATTTGAACCATAGTTTTCAGATAAAAATTGGATTAATAAGTGAAAAATGATTAATAAGAAAAACTTTATGCAGATTATATTTAAATAACATGCATTAAGTTGATATTAAAGGTACTATTCAAAAAGAAAACAAAATAAAAAACCGTATCTTAATAAGAATGCACGCAATTTCACTTAATCTGCTGTAAATCTTAAAGCTTTTATGGTGAGAAGCAAAAAAAATCATAATTTTACAAAGTCCCATCAACATTCCAAGTTCGAACTCCAAAAGTATGATGTAGAATCAGCAGTTTTCGGGTTGTACTACGAGTTTTTTTACCCCATGTGTATACTATAAAACACCGGATAAAAAATCGATCATGAAAGTACATCTTTATTAGTGGCTAGAAAGTAAGTTATTCGTTCCTTTCCTTTCCGTAAATATATGTAGTGCATAAAGCAATGCATAGTAGACAAAATACTGTGTATGTTGTATGCTTTTACACGACAGAAGGGAAAAATGAACGCTGCTTTTCAATTTTAAAAACAATTTTCCGGAATTTTCGAGAAGGAAAACTGTAATGAAAATCTTGTTTCGTCAGCGTTTACTTTACTTATATCTGCATAGTACGTCACAGGTCAAGTTTCCAATTCTCGTATGCAAATTTATGTACTTGGCGGCGCGGAACAAATTTACTGACTGCCAAAAAGCCTGAAACTACGTGCGAACAAACGCCCTGAAATGACGACACCAACTTAATATGAACATAAATCTAGAAATTAAATGGCGCAGGGAAGTTAGATACAAGGGCAATCCAAAAGTTTGCCTCCATGTTCTTAAGAAAGCTTTGAAACTCATATCTCAGTCCTAACGTGGTTTACCCATTTTGCACTTGAAACTGTCGAAAGGTGAAATGAAGGCTGATTTCGGATGAAAATCGAATACCGTAGGTAGATAACTAAAATTCCAATCGTGGATGCGCTTTTTAGCTGCTAGACGAATCGGAATTCAGTACCTTACCTATAAGTAGAATCAATTTATCGTAGATTGCACTTTCGTTACAGTTTTTGTTTGTAAATTTATTGGGCCTGTGCCTTTATTCTCTTTGGTTATCACGTAGATATCCACGTTTGTCACGTTTTATAGTAATCGACTTTCCTTTCAATATGTTTGATTATACACTGACTACAAATAGTTCAATTTTTTTTCCTGTTTTCAAGTCCTGGGGGACTCTTTCAGCTGCACATAGGGGAGAAGTATTCTACTATTTCATCTGCTCTATGCAATTTAGTGAGGGGGGAGGAGGATATTTGCATATCCCCCCACCCCTCTAAAAATACAATTATATGCATGCAACAGAAAACAAGAAAAAAATCACTAAAATCATTACAGAATGGCAAAAATATTAAACAGTTTACATCTAATTATGTATGATTAGAGAATAGAACAACTGAAATTAATTAGATTGCACAAAGTAGCACATAATTAATCATCTGATTATAATATTATTATTAGATATTAAACCATATCCAGCCGCTTTTTAAAAGAAGAGTATGTTAGCACGTCTCCATTTGGTGAGATATAAAATGTGACGTTATGAAAAAGTAATTATAAATCTCATTACAACACCATGTTTTATGCATGAATACGCCCACGAGATTATTTTCTGCATTTTGTTTTGGTGATTTTCGTAAACTGGGTAGGGGGGGGGGGGGTGGGTTGTGGGCTGGCGGTTTTCAACTACAATGAGGGCGACACCTTATATTTAATGCATGTGCATGGCGTTGGGTAGTGCTACTATACCAGGGTAATTAAATTCATTAACAAAATACACCTTCTGCATAGTTAGAGTACCTGTGTAGGTACTTTAAACGTTGTCAACCAGAAAATTACTAATTCTAGGTTCCTATTCAGTTTCCACCAGCAAAATTACCGTGGCTTTACGGAAAAGCTCCTAACGTTTTTAAAATACTGTACTATGTTCTAAAGCTCCCTTCAATGAATCGGCATACCAACTGGAGTGTATCTACAAAAAAATATTGTTTTAGAGGCAAAATGCTGGAAGAAGTTTAAAACGTTTGGAATTAAATCTAAAAAAATAATTCCCGGAATCCTTAAAGAAACTGAAATCGGAGGAATCTATCTCCTCTGCCTACCCCTTCGGGGAAACGGTGTGATGGTTATTTAGGTACTATTTTTTATACAATACATGTTTATTTCGATATGGTTATTCACTAAATATTTTCATATATTTATTTATGTGATACTTTAGACTGGCGATGAAGCGGTGATTTTGCTTTTACGTAATAAATTATCAATATTATACGCTGCAATTGATGTACCAAATCGGTGTCCTATGCACCATAAGATACAGATAAGGGAAAGTAGTAGTAGTGGTACATTATAATAATTTATATAATCACAGTGTGCGATAATTATTACTAACATATCCGTAATAGACATAGTTAAATATATCGTGTGATTAATATGATATTGATATTATTGTGTGACAAACAAAGGTGTGTTTAATTTCCTGATAGTCAAATATGCCTACCTGATTTCACTTCTAGAACAACCTTTGAATTCTCTTGAAGCGGAATTCCTGCAGATATAAATTGTACAAGTAAAGCGGAAGTTAAAGTTTTCATAATATACCTACCTATTGTATCGACTACCTAGTTCTTCATCCGCTTACCACCCGCGATATATCTATCTACTTCCTACCAGTCTATATGCTATCTTCACGAGAACAAACTCTGAATTCATTTATGGTGAGTTCATTTTTACCATATTCAGCAACCCAGGGACTGGGCATATTGGGTAGTGAATTATATGAATAAAATATTACCTACCTGCCTAATTTGTGGTTTTCCGCATTGACATTTGGTGTATGATACCTTGGACTGGCACTAAAATGTATGACTGCCTTCATGTAACTAATGATCAACATTGAATGCAGTGCCCCGTGTAGTAGTAATTTAGTCAGGGGTATTGATATTGTTACTTTGTATTATACGAATATAGCGTGTGCCTACGCTAAAACATGCCCAAGTTGATTTTTTTTAAACATTTTGAGTTAATTAAAAACTATGTAGGCAAATCTACTTAAGTTTACCCATGATGGACTTTTGTCAATTAAGTTCAGTGGAACCGACACTCCTTACAACACTTACAGTGGAAGTGTAATCCAACCAATAGGCGAAATAATACGTAATGTAAGACACGGTATTGTTTATTTTATGGTGATGTAAGTATATGTCTAGTTCATTTATAATGATAAATTTTACAGTCGAACGATTCACAGAAAATAATCAGACCCATAAGTCAATTAAAAATTGATTCTGAACAGTTGGACGAGTAATTCATCATTATGTATATAAAAATTTCTTCTCTAAAATATTACATAATTATGTCATAGGTATAATACAATATTTCTGTGTTTTTTACGTTTTCTTATACACCATAAAAACTGTAGTTGAGTTTTTTTTTTAAATAATTAAATAATCAAAACTAAACACGTGCAAGCATTTAACAACGACAAAATAAAAGTGCATAATGTGAAATGAGAACCACCCATTAGAGATGGGTACCTACACTGAACTTTTTTCTCATTAGCGAGAAACTCAGTTGCAATTAATGTTTTAAACAGCCATTGTAGGTTTCAAACATTCCTCAAACTGAGAAGTTGAACTTTTCAGAGTGAAAATAATACCCGGTAAACTTCTGCAATTTGTAATGGATGCTTCTGGAAGCTAAAGCTTTCAAAACAAACTATCTTTTTATAATAATACGACTTTGTGTAAAATAAAACGGTTTGGCTTGAGTTATTAAAAGTTTCAATTTGTGTGTTTTGCAGAACATAATGATGCCTGAAAAGTACGGAAATAATGATCTGGTTTTCCGCGCGGAAGCTAATATCAAATGTATGAAATTTAGAAGGTAAAACGGTATGTACATATGTAATCTGATATCTGCGAACCGTAAAATAATGAAACTGTACATTATAATTGACATAATTAAACAAAAATGATGAAGATATCAATCTTACTCTCAAATACCAAATTGCAAGTAAGATGTTTTTTTTCTATAATTTAAATAGGTCGATATTCGTTACGGCCATAAATAGGAACTCCAGTGACCGAAAGTACCGCATTACTTTAATGGGTTATTTTTACGAAGCTGGAAGCGCATTTCCGCACTCAATAGCGTACAAAATGCAAGTTCCATTAAGGTGAGTCCTAGGTACTTGAAGGTACTTAAAACATAAATAATAATGTCACTGCAAACGGTTTATATAAATTAACTAAGTGACATAATCTCTAACGAGGTACTTTTGTTTTATAGCGCCATGCGCCATTCACTTTAAAAATAAAAATTTTAAATTATGAAGTCTCAAAATTTAATCAAAATTTTAAGCAGAGCTATTTCGCACCGAAAAAATTCAATATCGCTTTGTTGGAATTCCTTCTTTAGAAATGTTGCAGTGTTTTTGACATGTGTGTGATTAGAAAATTATGAGAAGGGTTTTGGAGTGGCATAGCGTTTGCTTTATCTCTCGGCTCGTCCAATTTTCACGTCAACTGCGCCGTAAATTGATTTTTAGGTTTGATTATTTTTTTTATTTTAAAGATTTAAAAAAAAAGTGTAGATTTTAATTTATTGCATCTCTGTCTTCAGCACTTCTAAAAGCCTCCTGGATAGAGACGCCCGACGCGTTAAGGCAAGTATCTATTTACGAACAATAGCAAAGTATCATTGTAATTGACGATGCGATCTAGGAAATCAGAGCAGAGTGCTGGGTTGAGATAAGCATTATCGACAAAATTAAGAAAGGTCTTTTACGATGGTTCGGTCATGTAGAGCGAATGGATGATGAAAGAACGGCTAAAAAAATATATGATGCGACTGTGCCTGGATGTAGAAATCAAGGAAGGCCGAGAAGACATGGCATGATCAAGTAAAACAAGTGCTTGAAAGTGGGCATGTAAGAAGTCGGAATAATCGACGTGCGTGCATGAGAAGATGTATGAATGTAGAAGCAAGAGAAGTGTGCCAGGACAGAGTAGTGTGGCGTTCTATCCTCTCTGCCTACCCCTTCGGGGAAATGGCGTGATGGTTAGTTTAGTTAGAAAAGTATCAATTATGTACAAAATACGAAGAATTGTAACATATTATATAAGATGAAATGCAAACGTAGCACCTGGACTTCTCTCTGAAATTTAGCACTAAAGCAATGATTTTCTTCACCCGATTTAAATTTCCAGGAGCGCGAGCGTTTCAATATTGGCCTACCACGCTTCTGGTAGATATCTAAAATGTTATATGAAAACATCGATCAAAAGAAATATCATTTTTAAAGTCCTAATCTGGGCACTATGTAATCGGTATGAAGAGACGGTCGCAGCCAACCCACCCGCGCCCGCGTTCTGAATAACTTAAATAAAGTGTTTGCTACAGTTAACTCATATATCTCTATCGTAGAGGGCAGATATCTACATCATGACTACGAGGTTACTAGGGTTGAACATTCTTAGACCTTCAAACACCCTGGTTACTGAACTCATTATATTAGGTCCTTACATATGAAATTGGCGTTTTGCCGTACTGGCAACTTTGATCTCAAATATCTTCTCTTTGGTTAGGAATTCCAAATTCAAATTTATACAGCTATTTACTCAAGTATTTGTGTTTCGAAAATTATAATTCATTTTTGTTTTTTCCTCAATTGTTTTTTTTCTTTGCGTCACTCAGTTTACAAAATGGAAAACTTGAAATATCGCGTTATTTACGAGTACGAGTTCCACCGTGGCACCAGTGCTGCAGAAACGGCTCGAAGGATTAATGATGTGTATGGCGACGGTGCCGCAAAAGAAAACACAGTGCGTTTTTGGTTATCAACAAACGCGCGTTGAAAAAAATATATAATTGCATTACTCAACCGGCACAATAATGAAGTCTATTTTGAATCCCCGAATCATTACCTTTAGATGAAAGAGTGGATCCTGTATGATAATCGGAAGCGCTTCTCCGCAATGGGAACCCTGCCGAACCTTCGAAACCAGCCAAACCATAGCCCCAAAGAAAAAATTGACTCCAAAAAAATGGTTATACTTGTGAGCGTCGATGGTGGACTAGTGCTGTGTCGTTCACTGGTACATACAGCTTTCTTAAATAAATGGCCAGACGATTACGGCAAATGTCTTTTATGTTGTCAGCAACTGCCAAATTCTATGATGGAAAAGCTAGCTGCTAACAACCGAGGTGGTTTAATTGCTCTAGGCCACTGCTGCTTCTTGATAACGCTAGATATTTTTATGCACAAACAGACGGCTACCAAATTAGAAGAGCTTTCAATTGGAGTGTCTAAGACATCCACCGTACTCTCCGGACATTGCCCAACAGATCAATTTTTTTCGAAATTTAGATAACTTTTGCAATGGAAAATTTTCACATTAATACTGGCAAGTCCAAACACAACATTCAAAGAAAAATGTGATTGTGCGAATGGTTTTTTTACTAAAGGGATCTTAAACTTTTATGAGATGTCAAGATTTTTAGATTCAATACGTACAAACTTTTATTAAATAATTATATCATATTAACACATTCGACTCAAAAATTATGAAGATATCTCCAGTACAAAATCCAATTCGTATGTAGAGACTGATTAGCATTATAACAAGTAGAAATAGTATAACAGATGTGCTATGATTTTTAAAAGTTCCTTCTGACTAAAAAATATCCCAGAGATCGTTAAAAAAGTTAAACTTTCCAAGAAACATGTTATTAAACGAATTATATGTAGTTATTAGTACATGTTTAGATAAATTTACTATCCTACATTTTTTGAAACGTTCGCAAACCGGTAATCAAAACTAAACATTTATAAATGGTTTTCTATTAGGTACATTGTTCCAAGAAATTTGCATAATAAACTATTAGTCTCTCCAATAATAATTGCTTTAAGTTTTCACTGTTTTTGTGTTATATTTAATAGAAAACTTGTACTTCAAAAAATAAACGGTCGAGTCTAAATAATAATTTAAAAAGAAACCAACAAATATCTCAGACTTTACTAATGAGTTATAAATCGCAACTACCAAGTCGGAAACATGGAAATGATAGCATCCTGTCAACTACGAGAAACTCATGTAGATATTTTTACGGCATTCTGACGAAATACGGTGCTCCGAAAGCATTGGGTAGGTACTGAGAAAACATGGTGTAACGGAAAACTCGATGTACAAGCAGGAAGACCCTACAAAGTGATACCTACATGATATTAGGAGTCGTATATTGGGTAAAATTTTTTTTATTTGACTCAAAATTTTTTGAGAAAATTAAAATTCTTGCAAATAATTATTAAATAAAATCTGTTTAGTCAAATTAACACTATGAAATAGGAAAACAAAAGAAAAAACTGTATTTGAACAAGAATTCGTTAAAATTTACTTAATGTACGGTCATGATGAAAGCTTAGAAAGCAAAACAAGTGCTTGAAAGTGGCATCTAAGAAATAAATCAATAAAGACGTGCGTGCAATGAGATACTATTTTATGAATAGTGAATAAATCCCAGCCAATATGCCAAGCGTGCCAAGCAAGATGTGAATGTAGGAAGCCAATATTATCCTCTCTGCCTACCCCATAGGATTTTAGAAATGGCGTGATGGTTTTTTAGTTAGTTAGTTAGTTTTTAGAAAACAAAAATAAATAAATTTTGAAGCTCAGAATCAAAAATATCTTACCACTTCAGACTCCAATATGATGTAGATTCACCAGTTTTTCGGGTTGTACCACGAGATTCTCGTTACTCCATGTATAATATATCATTTTGAGGCTTCGACGCCGGCGAGCCAGACGTGTTTTGTATGGCTCCTCGAAGTGGGGAACTAATTTAATGTAGCATGAAAAAACTATGCACATGTTTGAGATAATGTACATCAATAATTATACAATCGATCCGTGGCTGAAGTTTACAAGTGTAATTATCAGAGCTCAACGGGAAATATTGTTTCCACGTTAATAGGACATAGAGCACCACATAATATGATATGTAACGAAATGTAGACCCACATATCACATTGGAATCTTAATTTGTATTTTCCTATTCTCCATAAACTCTGTTCTGTGACTTAAAAATAGTGAAATACTGATGAGAAAATTATCGTAAGCCTACGTTCATAATTTAGTTATATAACAACGAAAGCCCACCCTTTGATAGACTGCTTTAAAGTACCATTGACGGTTCTTTTTCAGTACCAGCCAAGACTACCTCATTTTCAACAAGCTAAGCCCGGATTAAGATTGTTAGTGAAAGAAAAAAATACGGATGAATTTACGTTATGTATTCGAACAAAAGGTTTTAATGCGTTAATATACCACTGTCTCGGCTTATGTATCAAAATTGTCATTGTTTCCATCACCCAAACCAACCATTACCCGGCCACAAATAACAGTAGTAGGCTGTTAGTTTCAACCCCGATCGAGATTCGAATTCATACAAGTAATTGACAACCACCCTTTGGAGACCGGTATCCCGCTTTCGCCAGGCCCCCCATCCCAGACATCCACAGTTCATCCGCGGTCAGGTCTCAATGGAATGTCCCTTTTAAGTTTGCTTAAATACAATTCTTTCATCATAGTTTTTTCTGGACAGATTTCTTCATGAGAATCGCATAAACGAACTTTATACGGGACCGATACACCAGTACCTACAGTTTCTCGTTCAGAAAATTATCTAGTCAAAAGACACGCTAAATATGCATATTTTTTAAGCGCGATCAGTAGTTATTAACCGTATGTTTGCACACAGGAAATTCGTTAAATATAGCTAATAATGAAATATGGTAATTTGTAATTTTACGTTTTTCAAACATTCAATATATTAATATAATAATGTCTACATAAAGGTTTATATAAAAAAAACATTAACGGGCCGTAGCTCCAATCAACAGTTACTATCGACGTAGTTACAAAACGTGCTAATCACAAGTGCTAACGCCAACGATTTTTTTCGATCAGAATGACGTATTATGTAAAATAATACCGCGATACGCTGAGCCGAAAAATTGACGATCTGAGCCACTGTAGCCGATCTCACGCTATAATCGCGCCTTACGTCTTGCACGTCTTTTTTAAATCCCATTTATCTTGTCGGATTATTTTTATATTTCGACTGCTTAATTTAAATTTTGGCTTGCCGAAAACCGCTAAATTTTGTATAATGAAGATTAATGAAGATTTGTGCGATAAAGATAATATTCTCGGAAATGGCTCGCGAACTAGTAATGCGCTCGTGTAATAATCCCGATCGAATAACTTTATAACGCGTGTTTCATTGTGATCGCGAAAACGTTAAACATCCATGGTAAGAAATCGTTATACGTCGCTTATTAACCGAATCGTGTACAGCACTGTGATCGAGCAACTGGTCAGCCAAACGTCGCGACAGACCAATCAATACAGTTTTCGCTTTATACGGACAGTTATGCAAACTGCACAAGAAACTGTACAAGTTATTCTGACCCGTAATCAAGAGCGCTTAAGAATAATATATATTAACGAGTAAACTAATAAAAAATATATATTACTAAGGGGAACTTACAATATAATAAGAAACATTTAATTAACGGTAAATATATACTCGTATGTGCAATCTAAGAATATTGTATTTAATGTTCCAACATTGTGGTTGTGCAAAATGAAATCACATTTGCTTCCATTTTAATCTTCCTGTCGAGTTAATCATTTGTCTTCTGTTGTTTTTTGTTTTTCGTTTTTTGCTTCCTCTTTCATTTTCCCCAGCCTTTAATTAAACCATCCTGCTTTAATATATACAAAGTCTGTGATGACCGGATTCTTACCTCAATGAAATGTAATATTAAGGTTTTTTTTTATCGAAAACGAAATCGAAAGGTTTAAGTTCGCACAATCAGCATTGAATATTGAATTAATTTTTTACACGAGCCTTACGCAGGAAAGAATTAAAAAAAGAATGTTAAAAAAATCTAGAAATTAATTATACGTAATTGTTGACGATATTACAAAACATAAAAATTACGTCAAGCATTGTAGTCAGTTAATAAAAACATACCATAACCTAAAATAATAATCTAATGAGTATTCGAAAATAATATAAAAAGTTCATTTCCGTCACGCGTCGCGTCAGACGCGTAGTGGGCTATCGGCGTCTGCCATCGCGTCACATATAGGCGTCAACTGCGTGCGTCGATTCTGCCGTGAACAAATTACTTCGAGGGCGTAGGACCTGACGAACCTTATTTTACTAACGTCAATAAAAATTAATTGTTTTCTTCCATCATAGATTATTTCTCTATAAAAAAACGTAAAAGTATCGGGAAAACGTCTGGATTAAGCGCTAGCGTGAGCACAAGGAGATATGTTTTTTTTATTAAATTTAATATGTATTTACTTATTTGAAACTGCATTATTGTGGATATCACGGTACTCGCTCTAGGGATATTATACAAGAAACATAATTAAAACAAATCACCGAAAAATTTCTACGAATCCTCGATATTTTGTAAGGCGTTTGAATGATACAATTTATGATCTTAGGTATGTTTTACACCACAAATAAACAGATATATACAAGGAACTCAAAAACTTGCAGAACTTTTACAGATGACAAATATTTTACTATTATACTTTATTTATGTAGATTCTTATAACTGATTTAAAAGCTTACCTGCCGATACATGTTAATTTGGATGGCAGGCATGTTAATGTTTAATATTTGTTTTAATTATGTTATGTTTTACCTGTACATCTGTTTAGTGTATCCCAAATACAATAAAATAAACTAAAAAAAAATTAAATAAAAATAATTTACTAAGTAATTTTATAGTAAATTTATGTTTATGAAAATCACTTCTCTCTGTCTTCTATCACACCTTGTCCGTATGATGCGCTTGACCCATACTTACTTCTCTAGTCAGATAATTTTATTTTTCTAACCCGTGAATTAGTGTCCTGTTCTCATCATTCGTTCCAGCTCCGATGGCAGTGTGCTCTGTGCATCGTCATCCGGCGAGTACAGCGCGTCGGAACGGCGGACGAGCGTGCGGCGGGGGCGCGGTGCGGCGGGGCGCGTGCGGTGGGGGAAGCGGGGCGGTGCCGCTGGCAGTGCTCGCTGGTCGGCTGCCGGGGGCTGGTGGATAGGATACGTGGCAGATGAAGTGCGAGCAGGGGTGAGGGGAGGGGGGCGAGGCGTAGCTGCAGCACGCCAGCGCCAGGCAGAGAAGCGCCCGCGCTGCTTCATGCCGAAGCGCGCGCGCTCGCGCATACTACTGGAAGGGGAAGAACATTCATCGTCATCTACGCTTTGTTCTTTATATCTTATACGACTCTTTTATTTTATTTTACTTATTTAATTAGCAACATATACGCTGATGGCATTTACATTGCATCAAAATACATTTATTAAGTTACTTTCAATTAACTTCTTCAAAAAACAAGTTGTAAAAAGTTACAAAATATATATATAAAAGTTAATACGAAGGAAATCACAATTCGAGATTACTTGATCGAGCTGCCATAAATTGGCTTTTTAACATTTGAGCGCTTATTTTGCAGAGTGTAAGATCAGTAGTCTCTTCATATTTATTGCATAATGAATGTAATCGTGGTATAGTCGAGTTACTGTGTTGGTATAGATGTTGAATCAGACAATGAAACAAGAACTTTACACCTAGGTATTTACGGAAGGCACTCTAAAATTAATCAATTCTATTATATCTAGGGACATTCATAGTAAGAGTTTATTATTTGATATTGAACGTCTCGCTGATCGTTTGACGATACGATCCTGGACGCGCATGCACCTCCTGTAGTCATAATATTCTGCCAGCTTCTATTGGGTTAGGAGGTGCATCATGACTCTCAAATGCTTGGTGCTTTGAGTTTTGTGCTATTTCCAATTTTCTCCCCATGTACAAACATCAAAAATCTAAAAACGGGCCTTTCCTGCTGTTTTTGGTTAGTGCAAACCTGTAGAATTTTCCTACTCCATCCTCAATTAGGATCTAAAGGGAGAAGTTGCCCGTTGATAGATTAGATTGACTGAGTAACCGTAGGCGTAGCTTTGAATCTCTGTTACGTGCCGTCATATTTAGCTTTTTCTAACAACGCCATCGATTTGAGTTTTTTTTAGTTTGGCGTTGAAGTTTCGAAAGACGTGCTTCAGCTGGCAACAACTAACGCATGTTCTGAACGTGAATGTTGAACCTTCTGTAGGTCCTGATATCAAGAAGGTCTCTAAATTTATGATTTAACATTTAATGATATGCAATTCAATTTTGAAGTAATTTAATTTTACATTCAGAATTGGTTAACGTTTTTATCCAGATACTCATATTTGATTCTAGTACATATCTTTATTCAATAGTTCTGTTATGAAAATTATGAAACTGGCGGCGGGCGGCGGGTCATTGAACCCAGTATTGGTCATGTGGGAACCGAATTATTGTACTATAACATAAAAAAATGTATTAATTAAACAATATTTCAAATATGTACTCTGAAGTCTAAGCAATAAATTTTCGCTAAGATAGGAAATGTGTAACATACAATTTTGATAGTGAGAAAAATAGTGATAAATGTTGTACATTTTAATATCTTACGCTCTACATAACTTTTTTAATAAAGATTATTCATCATCATCATCGTACCATATCCGCTCCCTACGTGGAGCATATGGATTCCACAAACTGCCGACGGATTGTCAACAGCGGACGTCCAGACGCCGAGAACATGATACCTTGTAAAATAGGCAAGCATAGAGATTATTATTGGATATTTCATGGCAAAAAGTATTTGAGTAACAATATCATAAATCGTTTTGAAACTTTGAGATTATTAGGCGAATTATCCTATAAAAATTCTTAGAAAAAGTATTATCCTAGAAATGATATAACAAAGAAGTTTTAATAAATTAATATGCATAGTTGACTTTCATACTTTGACTAGTATTAAATTTAATATGTGTGGGTAATCTGGAGGTTTACAATTAATTATTCAATTACTTGGTGTTTTCGTATTCTGACTACCAAGTTTTTATATAGGAACCAGAAACATCACATTCTAATATTATTAAATTTAGTAAGTCGAAATGCTACCATTTAAAAATTTATTACGACAAACATCATGCTTTTTTGTTACTGTAACGATTTTGTGGTGAAATTAATAATTTTTTTAGAGAAGAAGATAAAAAATACAATTTAAATCTCGATTTGTTGTGAAAGAATTATGGTTTTACTTCAAATATAAAAATTTATGGGTAAAACAAAAAAAATACAAATACATTATATGAATATTTCTTTACAAAAATAAAATACAAATTTTACATACCTGTTTCAACGGATGCTGAAAGTTTCGTAAATATAAGCGGTACATCTGAAAAAATATTTGAAGAAATTGTTTTTCAATTATTTAAAATGAAGTCAAAGTCTTTGTTGGTTTTTCAAATCCACTCGCACAAATATATTTTTATATCACTTCTGTTTATGAGTTATTTATTGTCTTTGGACTTTTGGTTAACATATTTTTTTACATTAAAGATTGATGGTTTTTACAGTTATCCTAGTGAAAAAACCTTTAGTATAAAATATCAAGTTGAATACAAGTAATATACTAAATGACAAAAAAGGACGTTCGGTTTTTTCTAATGTAATCAATCCTGGCACCTTACAAAAGCTCAGAATGCTCGCTTGTTGAGCTTTTGAGAACAAGTGTCTGGAGTAAGGATTCTAGGCATTAGGTGGTTTTGACTTCATAACCAACGCTAATGAAGAAGAAGAATCAATCTACTGCAGTTTTTTCGAGCTAAGTTAATAATTCTGAACAATTTTGAATAAGGTTGTTTTTATTGACAATTAAATTAAATAAAAAATCACAAGATGATGGGTGCAAATATTTTTTATATTGGTTAATAAAAAGCGAGAGACACGAAGTTAAACATCGACATTTTTAATTCGCCTGATAAGGTAAAACGAACATCATCTGATCGTGTCTGACGTCATGCCGTACGAAGAGAGAGAGAGAGAGAGAGAGAAAGCGCTTTACTTCGAGTCTGTCTGTCTTTTTTTTTTAACCACAATGGAAATAATACAATGGCGTTTTTAGGTAAGGGAATTTTGTAAATTAAAATTAATATTGATTTCAAAACTTTTTTATATAGAAAATATTGATTTCAAAACTTTTAAAATAACATTTACATGTAGAATATGTTTTTTAAATCTCATCTTCCTATTGATAACAGCCTATTTTTCACGTGTGTATAACAGAAACCGAACATGATGTATGACGTCTCGTGAAGACTTAGTATCAAGAAAAATTAAAAGTTGAGCTTGTTAAAAGCTTAGAGGTTTTGGAATTTTTCTGGGAAAATTATGCAGTTTTGAAACAAATTGGTCCTACGCTTCAGGGTGCTTTGCGCGCGCCCGACACGAGTGTAAACTGTGCAACTCGCAGTGTCACCACCCGTATGTACGTTTGTAGGAATAAGGACCATGATAAAATACAGCAGCATTGCAAGAAAATTTTACTAAGGGACTACTACTTTCCCTTATCCGCACCCAATGGTGCATAGGGCATAACATCGGGTACACCAAGTGCACTGAATCTTGATAATTTGTTACATAAGGCAAGGTGATCAGTCTTACGCTTCAGTGCCAGCTTTACTTATATTCCATTTGAATGTGTCTTTTGGAATATGGAAGCTTGCCGCCAGAATTCGTTTCCATTTATCCTAAATATTTGAAAAAAGATTTAAAACTTTCATAGGCTACTTACGTTAGCACAAAAATTATTCAATTATTGGATTCGCACTTGTCTACTTACTACTTTATATTTATTTTAAACATGGCAGTTACCCATAAATTATCCAGAAATTAAGACTTTCAATACATGTATGTATGTAAATTAATTAAAAACCATTATTTTACTTTATTTTTAAACACGTTCGTGTTTTACAATGATTAGTATATTATTGCTGCGATTATTTTTAAGCAGTCACGCAAGCATTAATCACTAGTTTTACTAAAATTGTACTAATTTCGTCTGACTTTTCAAGTAAAACATGTGTTTAATTAAGTTTTAGTGTGTTAATAAGGCGCTTATGTTGTATGGTCCATTGTGTATTTTTTATGAATGAACTAAGAGTGTTATGGTAAATCAGCAACACGTAAAAAAAGTATTTTGCATAAATTTAAAACGAAAAGAAATTAGTGGCATTGAAATGATTTAATTAAGTGTTTATTTCAACCACCTAAACAGGCTAGAAGGACCAATATCAGAGAATAAAACCATTCGCAAAAATGAGAAAAATCACTTTTGTTTTTTTTGTGATCTAAACGAGATTTTAAGTTTCATGTGGTAATCAAATCCAAAGCTTTAGTATTAAGACAATTTAACTAGAATGAACAGTTATGTAGTCCTTTGGTAAAAGAAGCGGACTCCAGAATACAGGTCTTTTACATTCTAATCCAAATACAATGTGTCTCCTCTATTCTCCCAGCGTAAGACTGATCATCTTGCCTTCATGTAATAAAATGATCAAGATACACTGCACTTGGTGTGTACCAATGCAGTGCCCTATGCACCATCATGTTTGTCATTAAACAGTTGAAAATTAATAGTGTCCATTTTCCATTTCTTCGCCATATCGAGCATTGTGCACAGTATCGGCAAAAACAATTGTAGCGCTTTAATCGATAACCAATCATTATATAATTGTATTATGATCAATCTTATATGCAATAGTTCAAGGTAACATATTTAACAACACTAACAATCACACCATATCTCTAAAAGATATTTATGGTAGAACGCCATACCACTATATCCCCCTACCTCAACTTTTATAATAAAAATATTGGTACCCTATTACTACTAAAATTCCTAACTAACTAACCTTCACGCCATTTTTCCGGAGATGTAAACAGAGGGGGTAGAACGCCACACCACTCTGTCTTGGCACACTTCTTTCCCTTTCTCCACATTCACACATATTTGTCACACAAAAAAAATTTCATCGGTGGTTTGATTTTTAAATTTATTAATTGATACATTAAACAAAAAATTGTGCAACATAATAGTTGACTTTGTTCAATATCCGTCGTATTTTAGAATTTAATTATATTTTAGAGCTTTTACATGAATATAGAATACATTTTAAGTTTCATTAACAATTTTGAGGATATTATTTGGTTAAAAGGGGCGTATTCATTTTTACAATAACTAAGTTTATATTTTTGTTCATTGCACAATTGAAAATTTTCTGCTCATTACTGTAATTTTTTAACCTTTTCTGCTTCGACGCCTCATTGCTTTATTAAACTGTGAGACGTCCGACCTAGAAAAATTTAAGCCTATAGTTTCTAATCATACATTTTAGTCTATCGTTTTTTTTATGTAAGACATGTCATGAACCTAACTTCTAAGAGAATTTAATGAAAAATAAACAACGACTACCCGTTAAAATATAAAGTACACCATTGCTTATCTACTTACAAGTCAGTAGATGGAACCTAATACAAAACACTTTGATTAGTTGGATCAACTGATTACCTTACATTTTTCACTTGGCGAAATCTTAGTACGGGACGACCGAAGACAACTACTAAATAGGTACCTAGACACAATAAAACACAAAAGGTTTGTGTTATCCAATCAGCCGAGCATAATGAAAAATCGTTACTTATTTCTTGTACAATTCTCATCCACACTTTGTTTCATCGCAGTTAGAAATTCGCACGTTTTTATGTAATACACCTGAGAAAATCACGCTTTAAAACAAGGACACTTATTATTATTAGTTCGGCGGCCGGAAAAGCGTGAAAGCTCGGGCAAAATTTCATACGGCGGATACATTTCAGTGGTATTCAATATGGTTTCATTCCTGCTTTCATTTTTTCAGTGAGCTTTGCACGGTTATTGCATTATAAAAAAAAAAGAAATGTGGAGAAATTGAGCGATAGCGCGTTAACGTGTTGGCACTCCGGCGGTAGCCGTGATACTGAGGGGAGGGGGTGAGCCGGTACTCGTGCAGCCTCCCCCAGCAGGTGCGGACCGGGGTGAAAAAAATCGCAAAAAAAAACTTGACTCGGCGCCAAATGGATATTACGAAATCGCAACATGACCTTGGCACAGTAAAGAGAAAGTGCGCTTTTACTTAATATGGCTAATCGAATGAATTACCATTAATATTAGAGGTACAATGGGTACAAGAGGTACAGAGGTACAGAGGTACAGAGGTACAGTGGAGTACATACAAGAGGTTACAGTGTTTTTAAATTATAAAAGAAAAAGGATTGCACCAATACACTCTGACAGCTAACTGTGTAAGGGCGGGTAGTTCATATAAAATAATGTTGTGGGTTATTATTTGTATATACTTATTTTCGTAATTTTCCGATGTGTCGCAAAGATCTGCACAAAGGGGCATTTTAGTTTGAATTTTCAGTTATTCTTCGTAAGAAATTTAAGCCTTTTGGAAATAGAAGTAATATTCTTCAAACCATTCATAGTTAGAACTAAGGTTATGATTTATAATAATAGATTACTGTTTGCATTGTATTCCTGTCTCGCATAAAAATAAAAATAATAGAATTTGTATTTATTCTAAAATAGGATGACTATATCTATAATAACAAAGCAGCGTTTTTTTTGTAGCGTTTAGTATATATTTTTCAGTGCGGTCCTGATTAATCCAATTTCCGACCTTTTCCGAATTCCCCCGAACCCTAACGAGATACATGTTTTGTTTATAGGTATACGTTTTTTTTACACACACGTTCAAATGCGAAAATCCTAAAATAGATTATACGTACATGGGTAATTTTTCGTCTTTTATAAAAAAATGTGAAACTATCCATCGGAATGGGGGGTGACGTATTACTTAATACGTTTCGTCATTAAATGGGCAACACTTAAAATACATTTGGTCTTCTGCGCAACTCGAGGCGATCGACTGACTGTGCGGTGTAGAGGGTCTCCGGGCGTCAGTTGAAGAAATCTCAAGCGACATTAATACAGTCTGAAGCTCCAAACATTATTTAACCCTTCACTTGCTGTCGTCGAAACGGGGTAATCAAATTAAAAGGGATGAAAGTACTGAAAATGTTTTTAAAAAGCGATGGCGCTAAGAAGTTAAAATTAGTCCATGTCACTCCATCTGTATTCAGCCTATTTCCGATATACATAAAATTGAATATACAGGATGTCATTAATAAGTAATGAGTAAAATTTTTTTTTTTTTAAATAAAATAAAAATCACTTTGTTTTTTTATTCACTTTTTAATTGAGTTATTACTAACTAATTTCGGTACTACCGTACCATCATCAGGGCTAATACAAAACTAACAATAAAATACAAAGTTGCATCTAATTAGTGAAGGTGGGGAACTATGGATTGGGGAGGGGGTGGGGCTACGGATAGCGGTAGAGAGTTTTGGGGGGGGGGATTCTTGCAGAGGGGAAATACTCAATCCATAGTTCCCCACCCCTACTAATTAGATGCAACTTTGTATTTTATTGTTAGTGTTGTATTAGCTCTGATGATGGTACGGTAGTGCCGAAACTAGTTAGTATTAACTCAATTAAAAAGTGAATAAAAAAACAAAGTGATTTTTATTTTATTTCAAAAAGTTTAGTTACAAAAAGTTTGATTTACAAAGTTTATGGTGATAATATAAATAAAGTAAAATTTTAATTTGGAAGACAAATGTTTTCTCAACGACCTTGAATAATAAAAAATCAGAAGTAGTAACAACAAGAAACAATAATAATACATTTTGTATGCGCAGTAACAGAAATTTAAAAAAATCATATCTCTAGTACAACTTGACCTAGATCAAAAAAATATTGTGTTCTGGATATATAAAAACCCCCTCTATCACCAACATTCCGTTAGTCTACTCTTTATAAGACACCTGTATAGATTATAATGTGTTAAACTCAATAATAAAACACATACATAAGAAATAAAATAAATAAACTAATTTCCGAAATTAAAATTAGTCAAAATAAAAGGTTTAAAATAATATTATTTTATATAATCCGACTGGCAAAAAAGCGTAATAAATGATATTTAAAAAATTAATTATCAATATGCACTGCATTTGGGTTAAGATCATCAATAATAAATAATTAAATCGATCTCGTATCGACTTTTACATTGATGACCAAAGACCTGGTATACGAATGCAGTATCCTATGCACCATAAGCACGTGTGTATAAGGGAAAGGAGAGAAAACAATTATTTAAATATACAACTTTTAAAGTTATTAAGTATTTTGAAGCACGTGTTATAATTTTATCGCGCGGTTATCGTGAGTTCATTTGTGTTAATTTTATCGTAAAATTGTAGTTTAATGACACACGACGACGCGACGTGACCTCTTTTTAGAATAAAACCGCAATATATCGGAAGAAGGCAACAATTAACCGCAGTGTAAGAAGTATGCGAAAGGAAATAGCAGAAAAAAACATTAATAAAAATTATTTCGAGTAAAGATTTCCTAATTGTTTTGTTTATTTTGTGACAACTGTTTCGCCCTTCACAAAAGCAGCACCATGTAAATCTTGAAATCAGAATTTTTCTTTTATATATATTTTTTATTTCATTTATTAAAAGGTTATACAGGGTGTAACAAAACTCGTAGTACAACTCGAAAACTGGTGAATCTACATAATATTTGGAGACGATTGTGTAATATGACTTTTTAATCTGAGCTTGAAAAAAAAATTTTTTTTTTCATAAGTATGGCAGATTAAGTAAAATTTCTCAAATTCTTATTAAAACGTGTTTTTTAATTTTGATTTCTTTATGAATAGTATTGATTTGGGTAAATACATGATATTTGATAACAATTTAAAAAAAATGTCGAAAAAAAAATCAACTTCGTACTCAATTTTCTCGAAAACTAAGGGTCGTATCAAAAAAAATTATTCTACAAAATCGACTCTAAATATGATATAGATTCACTGGTTTTCCGCTTGTACATCGAGTTTTGTTACACCCTGTATTTATATTTCATTTGTTGATAGAGTAATATTAAATTTCAAACGTACCTACTTAATAAAATATGTAACACTATGCAAGCTTTGACGAAGGAAAATTATTGATCGATGTATACATGCAAGAATTCAAAAAATTTCAATTTATAAATTTGTAAAATCGTTGCTTAAAATTGACAAAATTATAAATGACAAAGCATAGAAATTTCTACCTAACGTGTCGACCATTCGACAGCAGTTTGCATACATCCGAACTACGGAACGTTGACCTGATTCGGAAATACGCACAGGGGCATAGAAGCTAGTGGCCGATCGAGCAGCATGCAGATATTTTGTGAATGCTATTTACTTAACTTATGTAAAAGAATAAGTACTCGAATATCTTCTTTTTATCTTTTTTTTTCTAAAAAAGTTTTGGGGTGTTAAGAGGGTGTTAAAAACTGGTCTCTTAAAGAAGAGTTATAACACTGCAGTAGAAATACGATGATTAGCATAAAAGCCAAAGGTTGTGAGTTCAGAAATCTATGTATCATACTTCAATAGTAGCGTATTTACAACCTATAAATACTTTTATGAGATTCTAAAAATTTAACGTTCAGATGTAGTCAACTGGCGGTTTTGATGAAAGAAATAACAATTTATATAAGGTCTTAATAAGGTTTCAGTAACTTCTGGGAACGTAATATATTGCCATCGTTTTAGTAGATTATGAATTATTACTATTATTTATATTTGCTGAGGTTTTCACTCTCTCTGAAAAGATTAGCTTAAAATTAATAAATAATGTTAATCAAAGTAATGAGCGGTGATAGTACATCAATAATAACTAACGGAAAAGGAGAAGGTATGCATGTATCTACTGTAGGCCACCCGATTAAGTTAGAAATCATTTGTATTATTTATCTCTTTTGAAACCCATAATCAAAAATAAGACAATACAAATACGTTTCTTTCGTGACATCTGTACGACTTACCTGCAGCCAAAATCGAAAGAAGAACTATAATTTATGTTTTCTCGTTGTGTTAGGAATTAATAAACAAAACAAGAAATTTTCAACAGAAGCTATAAATTCATGGGACGCATGAAAATCGTTCGCTTTGGGTGCCGCTTTCCTCGGATTACATAACTTCAATCTGTGTATTAATTTTGTTCTAGCCATTATTAATTTTCTACCATTCTCATCTAAAATGTGTGAAAAAGTCAATGCTATAATGCTAAATTCTAGGCGAAAATCAATAACCTCGATTGTATGGCCTATTTTACAAGGCATCAGGTTCTCGGCGTCCTGGTCATGCACTGTTGACAATCCGTCGGCAGTTTGCGTCAGAGCTGCGGGACGTGGACTTGACTTGGGAGGATGCACGGGAACTGGCGGCCGATCGCTTGGCCTGGAGGCAGTTTTTGGAATCCATATGCTCCACATAGGGAGTGGATATGGTATGATGATGATGATGATGATGTATGGAGGAACGCAGGAGGAATGCATTTGCAACAGCAAGAATTTAAAGTCCTGCATAAAATAGCGTGACTGACAGAGAGTCCTCAAGGACTCTATAACAGTCGCGGGTGGAGGTGGGACGATCCCTCAGTGTATGGAGGAACGGCCGTGACAGCTATTCCTCTTAATACGTGATTGAAAATTAATTACGGACTTATTTTAAAAACTTATAATCCATTTTTATAATAATAAAAAAAGTTTACGTTGATTGTCTGCTCTGAATAAAATTAGCATAGGGGCTGATTTCTCGGCAAATATTGAATAACGACCTACTTCAGATCAGTGTGTGCGATATTGGCGTGATTTTATTGGCAGAAAATGTTACAAAGGTTTCAACTCACTGAAAAGCGGTATAGTTTCCGGTTAAAGGGGTCGCGTGTCAAAATTAAATTAACCCAACTACCAAATCCAAGCCACTAACACGCAAGAGGCTCAGACGTGTCTTGACGGACTTGTATTAATGTATTTTTACAGTGATATTTGATAGGATCGATGTTCACGATGCTATTTCGCCTAACACTTTTTTAAAACAAGTAGTACCGTATACCAACCCTATGCAAAGATAAACTCTTTATCATCAATCTTGATTTTTGTAGATAACTCTCTTTCTCTTTTATCCGCACCCAATGGTGCGTTGGGCATTGCATTGATACACAAGTGCGGGAAATTTGATAATTTGTTACACGAAAGCAAGATGATCAGTCTTACGATTCAGCTTATGTCCTAGGTAGATACCACACATGAAGTATTTTTTAGATAAACTCGACAGCGGGAAATTTCAATCTTGATTGTTGCTGTTTGATTTTAAATAAGTTTTACGGTTGGAATTACATAATCTTTGCTCGCAAGGCTTAGTTTCATTAATACTAAATGTATATGCTTATCGCTTATATTTCTATATTTAAATCTTCACTTGGCATAAGTGTACAAGGGCGGGCTTATTTATTTTAAGCAATATCTTCCATCCAACTTGTATATCCAGATGATGAACCCTGGAAAGAGGGCAAAAAGATATGTTTGCTGAAAATATGACAGTTAAACCAAAAACGGATCGTAATAAAGGAAACCTAACCCCCCACAATAGGCGGTTAGCTAGTTTAGGTATCTTACGAGCAAATTATTTTACTAGCGTTTTGGAAAACGAAAAATCGGGTTTTGAGTGAAATAATACTAAGAAATGATACAAAGCTTGACAACGTAGTATCCTGGAATACCCTGGAACACCACGTCGAGCTGGCGCGGCGGGACACAAACGAGGGGTACAGCACACTTTTAGTCACTTTTGGTCGAGGGGGTTTCGGGAGTTGGAATCTGGGAAGCTTGGAGATGGATGGCGAGTATAACGAGGGTATTTTGGTGGAAAGAACGAAGAAGATCAGGTTCACGAGAAGGACAGATGTTGCGAGGTCAGAGTAATGTTGCTGCGCTGAGCGGGTTTTCGAGACTGAATTGGATTTGGAAAACAGGTGACAAATAGGAATGTAATGAGAGAAGGTAGGCAATAAATTTTGAAAGGAATTCTAACTACCTATCACTAGAGTGTATCAAAATGGCCAAACCAGATGTATTTATTAATTATTTTAAAAATACTAGCCTTAAGAGGTTAATAATTATATCTTGTCACGTATATTATTAAATAATTGTAAAAGTGTGTGTTTATGATTCGCACATCCGATAGTATTCTATGTGTTTGTGTGAACAAATTATTGCGGTATCAACCGCAAAATAAATATGTTTTTTTAAATTTTCACACAACGTGTGCTTTGATTACTTATATATTATGTGAAATTTTAAAATTTGTAAATAATATGTTTGCAGTATGTACGATAATTCCCTTCTTCCTTTGATTATTGCATGTCTTCTACTGACTTGGCAGTCGATCAGCTAATAATATATTTTATTTAAACTTTCAATTTCAAGTTCAGTTCGATACTACTAATACTTTCCGTTATCGAATTTTTCCTAAATCCAACAGCTTCCACTAACCAATGATGATTGTCAGTGGACTTATCGTAAATATTAAATAAGAGTAACCTTTAATATAATGATTGCTTTCATTCTAGAATACCTTCGTTACATGTAATTAATTCTGATTTGATTAACCGCAGGAAAATAGTTCTTCAACTAATTATTACCGGATGTTGTTAAACCTACAGCGATAAAGTAACTGAAATCATTGAACTTTAGAATATAAACAATACGATGTGTGGCATAGTGATTTAAATAAAGTAGATCCTTTTCGTCTCGAAATTACACTAATTAAGCGATATATTTACGCATTAAGAAGGATTCAGGCTAATAATGCATTAAAATTGTAGCTAGAGTGATTGGTGAATAGATACATTTTAAATTTAAATGTAAAAAAAGGATAAAAAACTTGGAAAACTAAAATCATTGTATGACAGTTTGATATTTAAGAAGCATGGTAATAAATATTCTAACCCTCCAATTCAATGTTGGCTCTAAGCTTTTCATTTTAGAATAAGAACTTTTTAAGAACTTGGAAAGAAAAGAAACCTCGCGTGTTGTGTGAATTGTTTACTTTAAAACATAAACTACGACTATGTACAAATTTAATATTTTTTAACAGTCAAATATGATCAGTGTAGGTGACTCATAAAATAATGCATTTTATTTTGAAAAAAAAACATCTCAACCTGTGAATTGTGCACTAATTAGTAATACGTATGTCGATGTGAGATAATGATTTTCGTAGCATAAATGTATTGTTTTAGTTTTTGGCCATCAAGGGGGAATAATTTTAACTAGAATAAAAAATGAAACACAATCGCGGAGTCCTTGCCGAAGTACCTACTGTAGAAAGTTAACTGTCTGCCAACGTTTAAGAAAAGTGGATGAATACTTTTTTATTTTAACTGAGATTGGAGAGCTAAATGTAATTTCTTCTATATTTATAAGGCTTTGTCCCACAATGGATGGAAGCCACGATAAAAAAAGAAGACAATTATGCTGCATTTTAGATAGTACATACATAAATTAGGAATTGAACTATCACAATAAAAAATGTCGGTTTTCTAGTTCTGGCAAATATTTTTTAATGAATATAACTAGGTACCTACTGTTATATACATATTACAATATGGTAGATGATTTTTCATCATATTAAACGTCAAAGAAAGGACAACATTGTCATGATATGACTAGTTGTGATGAGTGATGACCTTTTATAATGTATAATCATCTCTCACTTCCTCGTATGTATCGCATTTTAACCTTTGTACTCCTAGAAATTTTTATATATGGGTACTTAATATGCACAATGCACATATTTGTAATATCTGAATTCATTATTTCACACTTTTTAAAGAATATTTTTTTTTTTAATAATTTTTATAGAACACATTGTATACGAGTAGGTACATACAACAATTAAGTATATACATATTCTTTCTTACATATTATAAAAAACAGTTTAAGTAACTATTTAATTCCGTAAATATTTTAATTTAACATGAAGTAAAAGTTGACTTAGAAGAGTTAACATATTAACAGAGGATCGAATGGCTTCAACGCAGTTCATAGACGTTATAATATATGCTCTCTACTCTAGGATAATCAAAAAGCCCCCACCAATAATAGCTGAATATTTTTTTTTGATTTATGGTATGAAAGTTTCTACAAAATTTGAGCTGGATTACTTTTTGCAATATATTTTGAAATACCGCAATTTTCAAACGGGAAACTCAATTTTAGAGAATCGAGTTGGAAATGATTTAGGCAGAGGTGGTGGGAGGTTGTCATTTAAAAAGGAATAAGACCACTCATAAACACATTTAGAATAGGTAGGTATATCTACGGAATGCGGTACAGGTAGGTACATTTATAAATATTAAAAAATAATATTTTTTCGACGCAAATGTTCAAATTTTTGTAGTTTAGTGTAAGTATTATTATCGCATAAAAACATAATTATTGCTATGGCTCTTTTTGCGAAACCATCTATCGCAACAAACGTACAAAAATATGTTCAAACACATACATAATAAATATAGTTCACGCACTGATAATAATGTTTTTCCTAGTCCCTACATCCTGTCAGAGGCGTCTCGTTATAATTTAAGTAGATAGTGGAGAATTTTTTTCGAACTTTATTTTCCTTGTCGTTTATTGCTTTCAAATTATAAGAGTATGCCAGTGTTTAGAAATATGCGAATATTAAAAATGGATATATCCTGAATATACAATTTTTCGTAAAGAACATTATTTTATCTGAAACTAACATAATTTTTTTTTTAAATTTTGGTTTTAGACACATACGGTTTCAATATTTATGGTAAAATTATGAATTTTTCCATTTTCGATAAATGTGTGCTGTGAAAAACTAATATTTTAATCGTGTTGCCAAAGATTTTATTTTTTTCACCAAATTTTGATTTAACAATTTTTTATATCAACCCACAAATATTTTTTTTTTTTTTTTTTTTTAATTTCAAAAATACATTTTACATGTATTCCCCATTTTTTATATATGTAATATATATATATGTTTATTTGACCAACGCCTTCCTGATATAAAATGGAGGGAATCAAATGTTATGAATTACCGGAAATGTGCATGAGTTGCGCCTCACCATCGTTTTACAAAAATACAGGTATTAAAAGTTCATTAGCATTTTTAATCTTAATAGAAATGCTTTAAACCTATTGACAATATCTCAAAAGAATGTGAATGTCAGCAGCCACTTCTCCATTCAATCGCAGTCCTCGATTTTCTCCCCGGAATTTAGCACTAGAGCAATAATTTTTTTACACTTTTTAGCTATCGACCAGAAGCGTGTTTGTATTGTCTTTTTTTATAATTTATTTATAGCCTTTAAAAATTGAAATATAAAAAAAAAAGAACATACCAACACGCTTCCAATTCCTAAATTCCTGGGAAAAAATCAAGTACTACGATTATATGGTGAAGCGGCCGAGGTCACGTGGCACCCTTTTAAGACGAGACAAAAACAAAATAATAATGCTTTTAATAATGTTATCCAATTAATTATTTTCGTTTGAACGGATGAAGTGCAATTAAATAAAATTTAAATTAAAAAACTCGTTGCAATAACACTCTCGCAGGATAATTCTCACAGTAACATATTATTCATTGTTTTTGCAGGATGGAAAAAGATTCCCTAATTACACAATGTTTTTACACAATTAAAGCCATATTTTGTCATAATTTATCTAAAAAATACGAAAAAAATGGATATTAAACGCTTTATAAATCAAAATACGGCAGTGAAATATATGGTGATAGTTTTACTGTCAATTTCTTTTATTTTAGAAACTAATTCTGCGGAGGATGGAGTCTGCGGGAATAAGCAAATATCGTAAGTTCATAAAATATTACATTAACTTGCCTTTTTTATTTCGTTATGTTAATATTGTCATTGTTTACGTGGTGCAATGCCATGATTTTATTTTTTAAAAAAACTTATAAAAATCCTTCGCACACTTCCACTTAGGTATATTTATTTCGCCAGTCAGCGCCTTCTCCCTTTTACGGGCATCTTCAGACTGGTAACATTTTGTTTAAAACAAAAGCATAAAAATAACAATTTTTCAAAATAAATTTAGAAACAGACACATAAATTTATTTGGTAAAATTGTTATTTATGCTTTTGTTTTGTACAAAATGTTACCAGTCTGAAGATGCCCGTAATAGGGTGAAAGCGCTAGCTAACGAAATAAATATAAATGGAAGTGTACCAAGTATTTTTATTAAGCTTTTTTCAGTTATTTTGAGATACATATTACATGGTAACATTTTGTTATATTTAATAAAAGCTCTAACTGCCCGTGTTCTGGAAACTAAAATTTCCTTCCCTTCTTAGATATTTTTTACCCGACGCGACATCCCGTAGCTCTGACGTAAACTGCCGACGAACAGTGGGGTGGCAAAATAGTACTTAATTGTGTATTTCAGATTGGTTAGCCGGAGAAGAAAAGTGTTTACTCAAAGAGTATCAGAAACATACACTGAAGGAAATTGTAAAAGGGGAACTCCTAACTGCAAAGTAAAGACTAGATATGTACCAAGAAACAGGTCTAAAATAGAGGTAAGTAGGTGCCCTTATTACTTATGTAAAATGTTAGCATGTATAAAGTTAACCATGATTATATTTATGAATAAAGGGATTTCATACTTGACACCTTGGACTGGCCCAGAAAAGTATGACTAATCACCTTGTCTACATATATCAATATTATATTTTGAGTACCTATGTCCAAATACTTGCACACGAATCTGGATTTTTTCCCATGATGGGAGTAGGTATATTAATTTTTTATATCTCTACTTTCCACGATTCTTAAAATTAATTAATTTCTGATAGGATCTTAATTACAAAAATTAGGTAATTAGCTAAACAAATACTTAACTAAACTCTCAATACATATGGAGATGGCTTATCCAAGGTGGATGCGTTTCGAACACGTAGCATACAAGGAAAATCATAAATATTAGCTGGTGTGGATATTCGCTAATAAGCCGAATGGGGAATGTTGTAATGTGCAAAGTGGCCACTTAACCATTGACAGGTCATAAGCCCTGTAAACGCTTGAATATTTATATTTCCGATTTTGAAAAAAGCTACTTCATCTCTGTAGAGATATAAAAAATTATTT
The DNA here is from genome assembly GCA_022494985.1 of Micrasema minimum. Classification (NCBI taxonomy): domain Eukaryota; kingdom Metazoa; phylum Arthropoda; class Insecta; order Trichoptera; family Brachycentridae; genus Micrasema; species Micrasema minimum. The sequence goes on from JAGVSP010000918.1 coordinate 29,390, forward strand.
TTCATATAGTTAAGTAAATTATCAGTCTGCAATTTATGTACCAATGAAGTCCCCAATTACTATTTAGGTCAAGTCAAGGAAAAAGAAAGGATTTAATACTAAAAAACAAGAATTTGAGTTGATTTTATGTAATACCTATATAAATAATAAAAAAATGGTATAGGTTTGAATGCTAAAAACATTGTTTTATTTTCAGACATATCGAGAAAGAAAGAATGTAAAAAATTGCTGTAGCGGGTATACTTTGAATGTTAAAAGTAACAAATGTAACCCCCTATGTGCTCAGCCATGCTCCAACGGAATATGCTCGAAGCCAAATTTTTGCACTTGTCTCTCTGGATTCGTAAGAAATGAAACTGATAGCTTTAAGTGCATCCCGCATTGTCCAAACTTATGCGAAAATGGCTTCTGTTCAGCTCCTGACACATGTTCTTGCGATGCTGGATATGAACTAATAGACAGTAAATGCTCACCTATCAAATGTGCTGTTCAGTGCACTGATGGATTTTGTGCTAAACCGGATGAATGCTCCTGCTATAGCGGCTACAGTATTGATCCATCAAATCAGTATTCTTGTAAACCACGGTGTGATCCGAATTGCGTAAACGCCGATTGTATCTCCCCTAACAACTGCAGTTGTTTCATGGGGTACAAGTTTAAATTAAACAGCACATCTCAATGTGAACCAGCATGCTCCAAGCCATGCGTAAATGGTGTTTGTGGCGCTGCTGAGATATGTATATGTAACCCTGGATACACGTATGATTATGAGGATATCTACAGGTGTAATCCGTCATGTGATCCTCCGTGCATAAACGGTATTTGTGTAGAACCAGGAAAGTGTTCTTGTAATGCAGGTTACGAGGGAACTCCTTTACTTAAAAATGAATGCATACCAGTATGCAATTCATCTTGCGATAATGGAATATGCACAATGCCCGAATATTGCACTTGCGATCCGGGCTATGATCACCCTAGTAATAACCCTCTCGTATGTGAACCTATCTGCAATAATGGCTGTCGTAATGGAATTTGCATCGGACCTGATCGTTGTATGTGTAACGAAGGGTTCGCTTTAGACACCACCAATCATACGACATGTATTCCTAATTGTACAAATGGGTACCCGAATGGTCCTGACACTTGCGAATGCAATGAATCGTATGAGTTTGTCACCAATATGTGGAATGTATGTAAACCAATGTGTAGTCACCCTTGTGAAAACGGAAATTGTGTTGCTACAGATACCTGTACGTGCTCTGTTGGGTTTAAACGAAATGCTAACATAAGTTATAAGTGTGATCCGATTTGTTCAAGTTGTGAAAATGGAATATGTACAGCACCTGGAGTATGTACATGTTTCGATAAATATTTGCCCGATCCCTAAAATAATTCGTCATGTATACCTCAATGTGAGCTTGCCTGTATCCATGGTTTCTGCTCTTCACCAAATGTTTGTACTTGCAGTAGTGGTTACGTTCCATCAGAAAACGATCCTAATGCGTGCGTTCCAAAATGTTCCGGGCCTTGTACTTTCGGGTTTTGTGTAGCTCCAGAAACATGCTCATGCTTGCAGGGGTACGTTCGAGATAAAAATGATAAATATATCTGCCGCCCGTTTTGCCCAAAAAAATGTACTCACAGCTATTGCTCGGCTCCAGATAAATGCACTTGTTTTAATGGATTCGCCAACAATAAAACTGATCCATATAACTGTCAACCTATTTGCAAAAATGACTGCATAAATGGAACATGTACCGCTCCGGATGTTTGTGCGTGTAACAAAGGATTCACTCGAGATAAAGATGACATGTTTTCTTGTAAGCCGCATTGTTCTAAACCTTGCCAAAACGGTAATTGCATCGCTCCCGAAACTTGCGAGTGTTTTGTTGGATTTTCTAAACAAAATGGAACATGTGACAAAAAATGCGAAGAAAAATTGTATCGATGTCGATTGTGCGCAGAAATGTAAATGTGGAACAGAGAACAAGCTAGGTACAGATCAATTTACGTGTAATCCTGTATGTACTAATCTTGTGGAAATGGCACTTGTACTTCACCAGAAACATGCACATGTCACGATGGTTACGTGACGAAAGATCCCAGAATGCCATGTTTACCAGAGTGTAGTGGATGTAATAACGGGCTTTGTATAAAACCAGGATACTGCCTTTGCGATGAAGGTTATAAGAGAACAGAGTTTAGTTGTGCTCCTGTATGTAGCGAACCTTGCCATAATGAATCTTGTATAGCACCTGACGTATGTGAATGCGCTGGAGGCTACATGAGTAATGGATCCTGCATCTGTTATGAAGGGTTCAGTGGGGAAAATTGCTCTATTGTAGAAACTCCTCATATATCTGTTGTGACAGCCGGGATTCGACTACCAAGGTATGTATAATATTTATTAGTTTTTTTATTCTTATTTAATTTTTTTTTATTTATTTATGCATTCTTTAATTTGAAAATGTGATTGATTTCCAAATGATTAATTACACTGGTATGATGGCACCGGGGTGAAATTCTTTGATGACAAAATACAATAATAAGATTAGGTAGAAAGGTAATTCGGACTCACCAGTTTTAGAAGATCCCAAGAAAAAATAAACAACCATGGGAACAGTTGGAACCACCAAAGTTTTAAACAGATAAAAATCTAGCATCAATTGCCAGCAATTTTGTATTAAATAGTTTTAGAATATCATGAACTATTTAGTACAAATAGGAGGATAATGAAGATTTAAATTCTCATCTTTTTATAGAAAATTCAGAATAAATGTATACTTGATAGAGATGTCAAATTGTCAATTTTGTATTCGGCGTGAAACGTATATGAATTAGTGGTATCTCCCATTCTTAGATAAAAAAGTAATTATAAAAATTCTGGATTTTTAAAAATTAGCTACAGAAGAGATCGTTGTTATAAATAATTACATCATGTAAAGTGAAAATTTTGAATAAGGCTTTAACGTAATGGCTCACGTAATACGTATTAACGGACTTAGGAACCTTGTTTTCTTTCTTATTTCCAGTTTTGCAAATAACTCTTGGGACATTATATATGTGGTTGCTGCAGTATTAGTTTTTGGACTAATTTTGATTGGCGTAGATAGAATTATACGGAACAGAAGTTCGGAATACGATTCAGATGGTGAGTATTTCTTTTATTCAATCATTATCACCCTTCCCCTTGTCTGCATCTGATAGCGCATAGGGTACTGCCTATTATGTATACCAAGTACTCTTCTGTTATTACATGAAGCCAAGTCTTATGCTTTGGGGGCAGTCCAGGGTAATATGACGTATCCATTTTATAAAATCTATTCACATTGAAATACCTAATTTTATGGGTTAAAACCTTCGGAATTGGTTTTAATATCGTAGAGCTGTAGAAAGAAGCCGCCTCGTGGTGAAGTGGATAGCGCGTTGTGCTACTATGCATAAGGTCGCGGGTTCGATTCGGTTATTATGAAATATTTATTTGAAAGTATTTTTTCACAAAAAAATATCTCATGTGATACCTTGGACCGGCAATTAAGCGTAAGACTTAATCATCTTGTCTTTATTTGGTTACATATATTTACTTTAATTGTTATTACATATTTTTAATAATTATTATTAATAAAATAACATTTTAAGGTTCTTATATATTAGTGTTTTACTACAGAGGTGCCTTCATAATTCATTTATTCCGTTTACTTCTTTGACTGTCTCAGGGAGTTAATTACATATATATTTTTAATCCTTTGTACATGATACTGTTCTGAGTACATGTCTTAGATCTATTGATTGTCTTCAAATTTTTTTTAATTCTGGTTTTATACCCATGGGTGTTGCGGTTAAACTGAACCTTTGTCATAAAATAATCTCGTAATAAACCATTTAGCATTTTATGAATAAACACCACTGTAAAAAATGATCAAGATTAAATGCAATTGGTAGGTATGCCAGTCGGTGCTCTATGCACCGTTAGATACGGATAAGGGGAAGTAGTGGTAAACGAGCTTCTAACTTTAACGTTTTTTACATGGATGTTATTAACTTACTATCTAACTAACCATCACGCAATTTCCTCGTAGAGGTAGGCAGAGAGGATAGAACGCCACACCGCTATGCCCTGGCATACTTCGCGTGCTTCATACATCTTCTCATGCACGCACGCCGATTATTCAGACTTTTTTTTATGGTCATTATAAAATGTATTATCATTATCAATGAAATAATGCGGTTGGCTGAAACACTTTTGTTAAAAACACGTGTGTTGAAATTCGGACGGATGTTAATGATAAAAATATTTCGTGATATGCTGCACTGCGTTAAATTAAAAATAATGGAATAAAATAAATGTTTTGAATATGAGTCAACCCAGAAAAATGAGGCTTTAACACAAAAATTAGATAGTTACTTGTAAAAATCTATGTATTTTGGTATTACTTCTACTACTACTTTCCCTTATCCTCACCCAATGGTGCATAGGGCACATGGATTGGTATTTTGGTAAGTTGGTAAAAAATGTTAGTCCATTCTAATCAGTAAAACGGAGGCTAGAACACCCAAACGTCCATGCGCTTAGTAGCTGAAAGACGACTTGTGATCTAAAGTCTTGCATAATATTCTACTTACTTCTAAAAGCTCCATTCAAATACTTACGTATGTTAAAGGGGCTGGATCCTATCCTGGAACTATCCATGCTCTTAGTAGCTGCAGGACGAGTTGTGATCTGGCCTCTTCTTTTACAGTAGAGGTTTTTTAGGGGAAGCCATCTCTTTGGCATTTTTGTTTGTTTTTCGGGATAATTAAAGATGGTAGCAAAATAAAAACAATTACTCGTAGCATCGTGGTGGCGCATTTGGCTACTATGCATGAGGTCGCGGGTTCGATTCCCGTAGGGGGTCAACATAAAATATTTATTTACATTGATATTTCACGATTGATACCTTGCACTGGTACTGAAGCGTAAGACTGATCATCCTACCTTGTAATAAAATGATCAATATACTGCCCTGTGTACCCTTGGTTGGGATAAGGGAAATTAGTAGGAGTAGTGGTATATTTAGTGGTGTTATTGCCCTTCTTTTACTTTAAAAAAAATTAAAAATCCTATTTTGCGGCCACATTTAGTGAGCGCCGCAAATTTGCGGGACCAAGTTATTAGTTCAGGACAAAACATGATTTTTTTCTAGCCTTTTTTAACGCCTCTTAAACAAAGAAGCATAAATTAGAAGTCACAAAATTTTACTGTTTTTACTACGTATTTCGTATTTTTATTCATTAGGCAGAATGGGTAGAATTTTAGCAAAATGTTTAAATTCTCTTTTTTTAAACGTAAATTAAAGATTTAGTAAAATATGTGAACGGAAACTTAATAATAATTATCTTTATACTGATGGGAGAAGAAGAAAAGAAGAATCACTGAAATTCCTGCAACAATCTACCTATGTGTATTTTTATTTTCAGCTGGTTGGTTCTATGAAACTGTGCGAGTAGTCCCACGAAGAGCTAACACTAAGGAGATGAACTTTACCAATAATCCTCTTTATTCAGCCACGCAGCTTTCAGAAAGGGATGATAAAGAAGAAGAAGATGAAGAAGACGATAGAAAAGAGATTCTAGATAAATTATCTGATGGGAACGGAAGTTATACCCAAATAAGTTTATGATCCTCTACTGAAACAGCTATTTGTTAGAAACAGTTTTTAAATTAACGTATTGTAAGTTTAAATGGAATATCACATTGTGTAGATTACGTTAATTGTAGTTTTCACAAACTCCATAATATGACAAAGAAAGTAGTTTTAAGTCCCGTACTCACTTGGCCAGTGTCACGGGGTAGTTACGGAGGGGGTAGATTTAAAAAAATGTTGTCCGATAATATCAGTGCGATGGAAAAGAATGGCTAGAGACAGAGAGAGAGAGTGGCCAATGTTAGCCAAGTCAATAAGCTGCTTTACAGGATACACAAAACTGTCCGTTTTATTTTTACACTAAAGCTTTTTTATGCAATCTGATAAGTATTTATATACATAGTTTACAAATTAAGAGGTGCATCAATATTCTTATTTAAACATTTAAAGATTGATTGATTGCATTGTATATTAAAAAAATATTTATCACCTGTCTCATTTTTTGTAAAAGTTAGCTTGAATTGTAACCTAAATATAAGACTGCAATTAAAATGATAAAAAAATCGAGGAACTGAATGCAATAACTATTTGTTCTGGAATATGGGATTGTTATAAGTAAAATGCATTTTTATTAATAGGTGTAACATTTTTTGTTAAATGCCTATATGTGAATTCAAGTTATGGATGTGAGACAAATTTAAATAATTAATAATCGAGTAATAATTTTTCACATTCAAATATTCATTTTAAAATATAGTACTATGGAATTCTAGCATAAGTTGTTATTGCATCCAGTTCTTCTTTTTATTTATTTATTTTTATTTATTTATTTTTGTTTTGTATTTTATTATATTCTTAGCACTAAGAAAGCTCCTGACGCCACTGTAACCTCGATTCTCACCCTTATTATTTAGAGAGCTTGTTCCATATGGGCTCTAGATGGGTATGATACAGTTTATCCAATATTTTGAAGTTAAAAACAAAATACTAGATATACTAAAATAAAATGCATGGTTTTATGTGTTTTCACGATAAATTATAATTATCGTCGACCGAAGGGCTTAGTTAAGGGCGAGGGTTACTAAATCCCAATAATTTTTATTTACTGTAAAAATAAAGCTTTCACATTAATTTTTATTTTCCATATCTTAACAGAGATAAATAAACTTTTTACATTTCCTTTTTTGTAGATATATAAAATATATCCAACCAACATCTACCCCAATTATTAAAATATTTGCTTTTACCTTAGGTAGGTATTATGAATAATTTGAAAAAAAATGTACATTTATTTTTGATTAGTAAAAATCGGGGGGGAAAATTACAAATTACAAAAAAAAAACGGTTTGAACCTTAGGGCCCAGATTATTAACTTACGTACAACTTCTATATTATCGCAGTTGTGATGCGTATATAACAGTTATAAATTGGTAAAATCTGTTTGATAATGTACCAATTACCGTCATATTCGCGTCACAACTGCAACGTAGATAATATGTTGGTAATATGGGCCCAAATTTTTTTTTGTTAACTACTGCCTTTGAAAGAGAGTAATAAATGCTTATATATTTAAAATGTTTTTTTATTGTAGATTTAAACATATTTTTTAAAAATGCATTGTTGTTTATTTCACAAATAAGTTCGTGCATAAAGGGTATAAAAAATAATTAGAAAAAGAGTTAAAAAAATCACATAGGTATTAAGTTAAAAGTATTTGTTTTATTCAAACATATTAATAATTCGTATAAATGCAGACAAAACCAACAATTAACAGTTTCCGATTTTTTAGAACAGGATAAAAAATTCAATATTATTTCTTTTTAAATCCAATTGACGGTTTATGTCTCAAAACTGGTAGATGTGATAGAAAAGTAGGTGAGTGGTTATATATTCCAATTTTTATAAACATGATATTCATAATTTTACTATTCCAGGGTTAGAGGAGAGGCGATGAATTAAGAGGGGGTCTTAAGCACAATGTTTAAAAAGAGAAATCCGTGATCCGTATTGTCCATTTTGTATAATGCCGAAAATACTTGTTATTTCCTTTTCCATACTTTTCTTTTCAGCTGACCAACGAAACTGCATGTTTGTCGATGTATCGTAGTTTTGACGCATACACCTTTAATACAATTTACCTAATAGATAAATTATCATAGAGATTTTACCCATTGCTGTCATAACAGCGTCACTATGGCCATAAGCCTACATGTAGATACGTTGGTGATCAGTCTGCAAAGCTCGGAATATCTGTGTATCCACATGTAGATATAAGTGGATGTGAGGATAGATATAAGTCAATATGAGGTTGACACAAACATCTTCTTACCCTTGTATCAACCTCGTATCGACTTTTATCAACTTGTAGATACATGCAGGATGCTGGAGGATATTTTTAAAAACATAATAGGGAGTAATGAATTAGGATTTCTCTTCCAAAATTAATATTTTACACCCTGTTTCTACTCAATCATAAACTTAAGAGGATGTGGTAAGGATCTGCGATGACGCTGCACACAACTTTGACTTCCTTTAACACTCCTGTCCTTTACATATCCAGGAAGACAAATACAGAAGTTCGGTCCTGAACAGACTCCATTAGGGCACCCTCGGGGACAGTGCCCAACGCACCTGAAATCAAGCAAAATTAAACATTACATCAAAGTTTGCATTTCTTTTAACGTGTGGTGGCCTAGTGGTAGGGTCGCGGTCTCTGAGTATAGAGATACCCGGTTCGAACCCTCACTCTGCCTTGACTTGATTCCTATTTTCAATCACAAGCCGCTTAGGTTTTATTGAAAATATAATTTTCAAATGTAAAAAAAATATGAAAATATCATAAAATTGAAGATATTTTTTTACAGGTAGGTACCATTTTTTTATATTTTGTGCCCTCTTCTTAGTGAAGTAAATTTATTATTAAACAATATTTTGAGTGTAGAGAAAGTAGGTACTTATACTTATTATAGTTAATGATTCATTTTTGCAATTTGCATTCAATTGATGCAATTCAAAATTCGTATGTGAGGCGTCGCGAAATTTCGATGTAGGTATACATACATACATAAATACAAGTGATAATATTGGCAAATATGGATACTAGGCGGAATGGGGAATGTTGTAATTCATCAAGTGGCCACTTAACCCAGCCAATGACAACTCATAACCTCTGTAAACCCCTAGATATCCATATTCCCTTTCAATCTTCTCGTCTCTGTTGAAATTTCAATTGTAACTAACTAACCATCACGCCATTTCGCCGTAGGGGTAAGCAGAGAGGATGGAACGCCATACCACTCTGTCCTGACAGACTTCCTTTGCTTTCTCTATATTCATACATCTTCTCATGCACATACGCCGATTATTTCGACTTTTCACATGTCCACTTTCAAGTACTTATCGTACTTGGTCATGCCACGTCTTTCTCGGCCTTCAATTGTAATTTAATATATTATAGTTTACCTGAACCCTGAAGGGTCGTTAACGTCCCGGGTAAATCCTTTGTTGCAGGTGCACCGGTCAGGTCCGGTGCACTCTCCGTTGACGCACATCTGGCTGCAGTGGGCCACACACTTGGATCCTAGTGCATCCTCCTGCAGTACGAACCCATCTCCGCAACTGCATGTGTCGGGGGCGATGCACTTTCCACTGTCGCAACCCCTGTAACCAAACATGTCTACGGTATTTCTCGGGAGTGGAAAATTCGAGGAAAAACAAATGTAGAGGTTTTCCTAAGAATTGGTAATATAATAATAGTAATAATAATGAGTAATGTAAGAATTAGTAGTAAACAATATTTTCGAACCTATCTATATTTTTATTATTATTATAACATTAAGGTAAAAATGTATGAGTCAAGAGAAGTCTAAAATAACGAGTTAAGAATGCAGTTGAACTTGGTAAACTAAGTCTTTGGTAAAACCATTAACCTTTAAAAAATATACATTCTAAATGCTCATGTTTAAATTAGATAATTCTAGTTCCTATGGATGTTTCCTTGGATGTGGTGCTCCACACAGCAAATATTTGTAGCAAAGATAGTAAAAATGTAAATAAATAAAAAGGTAGAGAATCACAAAAATCAGCAGCAACCGCAACTTTCTTTAATACTAATTGGAACTTTTTTAGCGTTGTTGTAATATTTTACTATTATTTATTTGTTATAATATTATAATACTTGTATAATACTATTATAATATTTGTAATATTTTCTAACAGTTCCCTGAAAATGGGAATAATGATGACACAAAAATATCGCGTTTACTTGGTGCAGACAGGAGAGCAGACTCCATGTTCATTCTTGACGTATTTCGGGAGACAGATGCACTTGTTGGGTTCCACACAGTGTCCGTTCTCACACCCCCCCTCACACTTGGGGGCGCAGGCTCCCTTGGAGTCCAACTCGTAGCCACCCTCGCACGTACACACCTCGGGGGCTGTGCAGTTCCCTGAAAAAATATCGTGTACAAAACATTATGAACAAATCACAGCATTATATCCTTCCTATTTAACCGCTATACCGTGGACAGAGCATATAAAATCTATTGTAGTATAACAATTTATGGCGCAGTTTCCCTATTCTGATCTTTATCGCTTGGCTATCGCAGTTATTCAGTGAATCAAAATTGAGTTTCTTTTATGAAAATTGTCGTATTATAGTGAAACAATTTCACACTATAATACAGTCAGCAGATAATAAAAAATATTACTAGCAAAATTCCATTCAAACATTAAAGTCTGGAAGGCTGTAAGGCCTTGAAGGCTGTGTGATAACCAGAGAATAGAGGCACAGGAGCTCATAGAAGTTTAGCATATTTTTGTTATTGTTTTTCTGGACCTTTGCGTCTTCTAGTAAGTAATTAAGTTCGGATGAGCCTTACCTACACCAAAAAACCTTACCTGACCATCAGATGTCTTCTAGTGAGTAATTAAGTTCGGATGAACCTTACCTACACCAATAAAGATTGATTGCCAAAAATGCTTAACAATCTTCTCAACAGATGTCACCAGTGAGAAATTCACTTGTAATGTGATATTACGAACGCGAGTTCAATATACACAAGTTTCAAAAATTTGTCATATATGGTTATCAGATGATGGGCGGAATGGGGAATGTTGTAATACATCAAGAGGCCACTTAATCCAGCCAATGACAGGTCATAAGCCCTGTAAACGCCTAGATAATCCACATTCATTTCCAGAGTTTCTCTGTCTCTGTTGGGATATCAATAAAATGTTAGCTTGCATTTACCACATAAAAAAAATAATAGGTCGCCTCTATTTTATTGCAGTACAGATGTTTTTTTTTCATTTTTAATATCGTCATCCTTTGATAGTGGAAAAATGACATTACTTGCGTCATATGGCGCACTGACCACTAAATATTCAGCGCAGTTCAAAATATTTGACAATACTGTTTTAATTTAGTTACCATGAGCGCATCCATGCGAGCATTTAGGCACACAGAACTTCATGTTATATTCCTCGACGAAGCCGGGGTTACATGCGCACTCGTTATCCGGGCCACAGTGCCCGTTGAGGCATCCGATGGGGCAAGTTGCAACACAATAGCCGTCCAGATCGAGCACGTGGTCAGGGTGACATGCACACACGTTGGGCGCGATGCATCGCCCGTTGATGCACTCGTTCTCGCACACTGGGTCGCATAGCCGGAAGTTGTGGATGTTACGTTCGTATCCTGGACAGCACTTCCGGATCTTGCTCATGGTAGAGGATGACTACAAAATATTAATGGATTATAGTAATGATTAATTTCATTAAGTTGTAAACATACACCGCACCATGAATACGAACTGCGATCACTCAAAACTTTTAGGAAATCGCAAAAGTGTTATTTCAAAATAATCATTTTCGGTACTATTTCATTGAATCTGGATTTTTTAAACTTCAATAACTCGACATGGGAAAGAGATAGAAACACGTTTCTTGGACAAAAATGTGGCGGTTGGTGTGATCCATAACGTAGTATTTTTAGTCCGTTTTCGACCAATTAGAACTTGTGCTGTATTGTATTCATGGTGCAAAATGTATTTGCACTTACCCCATTCCCAGCAGGAACATTGGCAGGATCTTTGACAAGAGTGATAGTACTGGAAATAAAAGAAAAATACCTAAATTCACCCATCGATCAAAATAATATATGTATTTACAATATTGCTATTAGTAAGGCACCATTTATTTGTTTGAATTGTTTTTGTTCTTGTTAGTATGGGTAATATGTAGGCGCACTGAGTAATCTTCGGTTACACCCATAGTAGGTATTATAGATTCACCCAGAAAACATTTTCGATTTCATTAGAAGTTCATTAGTAAATTTTAAAGATTATATTTAAACTCGGAGAAAAATTGCTTAGTTTCTTTATATTAGAAATGGTCATATTTAGATTGCCGCAATTATATAATAATATATACGACGGTGGAAAGGAAAAAGCTACAGAGCGACATAATATGTGAAAAGGAAAATGATACCTTTGATTTCCTTTGCACATAATATTATATCGCTTAGTAACTTTTTCTTTCCCCCGCACCGTCGATATGTATTATAACCAATCTAAACGAGACGATAAAAATAGTTAAGGCCGCTATACACCTGGGAACCACACGCCAGCACTGGCTTCCAACTCATCTAGCCATTTCTTTCTATCACACTGTTTATCGGAAGTGTTCTTCGCGATAGCGTGGTGGCTGCCATGTCTGTTGGCCGCTCAAAAAATAAATCACAGCAAAATGTGACAAATACTCAAATTATGTGATGTTTTTGTTTTTTGTTGTTGTGACAAACGTAGGTATAGGTATTATTTATTCCTAGAATAAATATTGTATTTTTACAGAGTGTATTGTTTTTACATGAAAGTCGTAAATACGCTAATGAAAATAAAAACGGATGAAAATCTCAGAAACTGAATTGCCAAAAATGTTTGAAAAAAAACTTCTAAGGATACTCCATAAACAAATTATTTTGTACAGCGCGGCATTTTGTTTTGATTCGTAGTAGTACATGGTTATATGTATAATATTTTATCAAATAACATTGACCGATTTTCCAGGAATGTAAATAAAACAATTTCTGTATAAATTTTAATACATATTAATTTCAATAAGCAAAAGAAGTCTTTATGTAGCGGAAACCTGGTATGGTTGATACACGAGTTTGTAGTGAAAGGTTTCCTATCAACTTCTGATAATTTATTATGTTATTGTGTGTATAATTATGTAGGCTCTAATCGGTATACACCGTGTGACAAAACTCAATGTACATACAAGTACAAGTGGAAAACCAGTGAATCTACGTCATATTTGGAGTCGATTTTGAAAATTGTTTATTTTTTATTTCACCCATAGTGGACGATAAATTTGAGTAAGAAGTTTTGTTTTTTTTAAATTCTTTTTTAAAAAATTGTTTTTTCAACCACCTCAACAGGCCAGGAGGCCCAATTACAGAGGGGAATGACGTCACAAACACCCAGGCTTAAGAAAAATCACTTTTGATTTTTTGAGTTCTCGCCGGGAATCGAACCCGGAACCTCCGTATCGTGAGTTCAGCGGCTTAGCCATTACGCTACGGAGGCCGCCTAAAGATGAAGAAGAAGAAAATTTATACAGATTTCAAAAATATATGATTTATTTATTAAAATTAATACTATCTTCAAAGAATGCAAAAGCAAAAACTGAATTTTAATAAGAATTTGTGCCATTTTACGTACTACCAATAAGAAGTAACTACATACAACTACTTTCCCTTATCCACACTCAATGGAGCATAGGGATCTGCATTGGTATACCAAGTGCAGTTAATCTCTACCATTTTTTGCATGAAGCCAAAATGATCAGTCTTACGCTTCAGCGCATATATGATATAAAATATTTTCATGTAAAAAATTAACATAAATGCCTTAAATGTGTCATTTGTACCCAGTGTCCCCTACTGATGTAAACAATAATATTAACGTTCTCCGCTTATAATAATAGTAATGAAGTAATTCCGAGTTAACGTATTGGCATATTAGCCCGAAGCATTCATCTCTCCCCTATCGCATCAACAAACATTTAGCAACATGAAGGATTTCTCAGAATACTGATTCTCATTAGGTTGTATATATTACGATATATTGGAAAATAAACAGACGTGGAAACGATTACAAATAAGATTTTATACAGGTTTACTTGACATGGTCCGTAAAGACATAATTGTATTTCCTACATGAAGAAATCAATATTATAGATAAGAAAATTAGCTATTTTAAAAAAAAAAATCAGTAATGTTGCCGAAGAGCATAAATATATATTTTTTTAAACATATATGTTCTTGAAAGTGTTCATGTGAAAAGAAGTAATAATCGACGTGCATGCATGAGAAGATAAATGTGGGGGAAGCAAACAAAGTGTGCCAGGATTATAGTGGCGTGGCGTTCTACCTTTTCTGCATACCCCTTAGGCGTAATGGTTAGTTTGTAAGTTCGATAAGAAATTTGAATTTTGGACATGTAAGGTCACTCTACAAATTATCATAAATATTTAATCGTTTACTTGGCATATAGTACACAACTTTGAAGGTCTTTTCGTAATTTTTTTTTTCATAATTAGAATGGAATAAAATGATCATCATCTTATTCTGCATCCCAAAACCCCACTGCAATAAATTAATATTAAGTACCTACGTATTTTTAATCAAAATAGTTAGTAAGTAGGTAAGTAACAATTGGCTTGTAAACCAAAACATTGTTTACATGCAGAAAAATAAAACGAAAAATCACAAAATCACCAGTGCAATCCATTTATGAATCGGATAATTAATAAGCGAGATACAATAATTTAAAGTTGGCTTTTTGGAACGATTTTGTATGAAACGCGATCGGTGATTGTTTGTGGAATAAAAACTATAAATGATTATAATTAATTATTATCTTGTAACTGAAGCGTAAGACTGATCATCCTACCTTCACGTAATAAAATGACCAAGATACACTGCACTTGGTGTACCAACGCAGTGCCCTATAAACCATTGGGTGCGGATAAGAGAAAGTAGTAGATTCACGGACGGATGGCACTTATGGTTTTGTGATTCTTCGCGTTATAAACAGAAAATGTTGGTTTACAAGCCCATTAGCAGTTTCTAGTGATGCGAACTGTAGCTCAAGCACAGATAACTATCGACGTAGTTTAAAAGCGTGCTATTCACGTGCTAACGCTAACGATTTGAGCGATCAACAGTGACATACCGTTCGATACCGCGATCGCTGACCCGAACATTGACGATCTAAGCCGAGCGGAGCCGAACTACGCTTTAACATGGCCGTACGTCAAACGTCAAATCATCGCGCTTGTCGGATTTTTTATTATGTCGACGGCTTTTCTCAATATTTGGCTTGCCGAAAACCGGCTAAATTATAATAAAGATTGAATGAAGATTTGTGCGTATAAGATATATCTCGGGAAATGGCTCGCTACTAGTATGCGCTCGTTTAATAATCCCGATCGATAACTTTTAACGCGTGTTCCATTGTGATCGCGAAAACGTTAAACATCCATGGGTAAGAAATCGTTTATCACGTCGCTTATTACCGAGTCGGTACTGATCTGTGATCGAGCAACTGGTATGTAAAAGCTAATTTCTTTACAACATTTCTAATACAGCATAAATTATCAAAAAGTAAATTTATTTCTTACGGCACTTCGACGTAGCAGACCCCTTTCTCATAGTCGACAGGTTTGGAAGTATTCTTTGTCGTTAGGGTGTGGGAGGACCCCGTCAGGTTTCTCAAGTTGGGCACCTTAGTATTGAAGAAGTGGGTGATGTTCTGCCCCACGGCCTGCAGGTGGCCCTTCACTCCCGTACCTCCCTTTACACCCTCCAGCGGCTCCCTCTCTGGGTGGGGGAGGGCGCTGACTGTGAATACGAAGAGAAGAATCCCGAAATGCTTTAACATGGTTGTATCTGCAAAAAAAAAAAAAAAAAAAAGGAAAATATAATATACTCAGTCATTTTTATTTTACAATTTTCAATAAATATACATTTTTTTTTCGTCGTACCTACCCACGATAAAAAAAGTTTACAATGATATTTTATCACAAATTTCTTAAGATATCTGATCAAACATTTATTTACCAAACCAATTTTGAAAGCGTGATTAAAAGAAAAATGTGTCATTTTAATTTGTAATATGATAATTGTATTTTTTTTTAAATATGTTCCGGAACATATATTTAAATATATATACATATATTTAAACTAAAACCATTAAATAAATAAAAGGTGTGTATCATCCGCAGGTGGAGTTCTTAAATTTTTAATAAAATCATTAGCCACTGAGAAAAAATTATCTGCTATTATGCCACAAAAATGGTTGAAAATATTAATTTTTAAAAAGTTGTATAATGCACTCACACAAAAAAACATTATCAAACGATTCCACGAGTTTCCGAATTAATTTTATTTAAGAACAATATAGGTAACAAGTGTTGTTTTGGATTTTAATTGAAAAGAGATGCATTGAACATTTTAAAAAAGTATTTAGGTACCTTTTGTAACTTCAAGGATCTGTAAAAATACAAGGCGATCCGTACCGAACGAGAGACTGGTGGTGACTAAAACAAAAGACCAGTTAGGATTTAGTTAAACTGTTCGGTCCATACCGCCTCTTCGCAGAAAAAGAAGATTTAAAATAATAACATAGTGTATTTATCAACTAAACAATTAGCATTTACAGTATAATACCGTGAGATTATCGACTCTTAATAACTGAAGCAAATGAATTATTTTAATCATGTTTGCGTTCTCTATAATATTATTATGTGTTATAGATACCTATTGACTTCTGAATATTTATGTTGTTAAAATGAATATCGTGTATAAGCAGGTATAAAAAAAACATAATCTATAGAATGCATTACTAGGAACAAAAGAAACACGGCTGTACAATTGTACATGACCAAAATAATAATATGACATCACTAGCCAAACCAGTTTTTTAATAGATATAATGTTACTTACCTACTTGACATGTAGTGAACTTTTGTCCTCTCGTTTAATACATAGGTACACCAAAATAATTTTAATGAATTAAATTCCATTCTTTCCGAATCAGGCATAGCACGGTATAACTACAAAACAACAGTAAACAGATTGGACCGGATTTTTTAATGACTGTATGACCGGATCAGATGACGGGATCGATTAATTACGACGAAGAAAATAATAAAAAAGAAAGAAAAAAATTCTTATGAGATTTTAAAGATTTAAAATTGCATCATGATAATTTATTCGTAATCGATTCTACGAATAAATTACTAAGAAAAGATAAATAAATAATCCTTAAAATGATGAACCACAGACTCAGTGATACGAATATGTGTAGCAATGTAACGAATATGTAGAACAAATTTTCCGATTACATATCATGGCGAAGAATAAACGATCGAGGATAAATTACAATTTACATCTCAACAAGGATAAAATAAATAAGAATCGTGCATAGTATATGTAGTATGTAGAACTATAATATTCATATTATTTTCCTAATATAGGGCTACTCAGTAAGAACATAATAATTTTGTATTTAAATAAAACACATAATAATTTATATGACAGGCTGAAATAGTACACGTGTTACATTTAAAATATGTTATTCGATCTCGTTCGTATGACCACCGCAAACACGTTCTAAGCATGTTCCCAACATTGTTTCTTTGGAGGCGATTTTCTTCCACTCTTCAACAAATATCGGCCAGTGTTGGCAATTTATATTTAAATATCATTCCTGAGCTCCTTAATTGGGTTCTTCCCGATTTTTTATTTTTTATTTATAAAAATTGATTGAAAAATTACAATTTCTAGGGAATTTTTAATTTTTTTTTACGATGTCATATTAACTATCTAGCGCGGTTTGAAATAGCGCTTTTTCAAATCGCTCGCAAAATCCTCCATTTGGCGCGCATGCGGTGAGACGTCACAGCAATATAGGCCCTCACTACGGAATGAATTTCGCGCCTTTCACGGTGGACGGGTATGACGTCATTAGCCAATAACGGGCGTTAAAAATCATTCGTATTTTCGTGTTTTCAAAACATAAATTTATAAATGAAAACAACAATTTTGATAATTGTGTTTTATATCGTTGGATTTGTAAAAGTATACTTGAAATATTTTTAACGTTTTCAAGGATATTCATGTCATCAGGAAGAACCCTATTATTGCTGATTTTTTGGCGTGTACTAAAAAATACTATAAAACTATAGAACTAAAAAAAAAACTGCCACCTCGCTCATACGGTCTAACGCCGTATGAGCGAGGTGGCAGTTCGACTGGACCATTTCTCGAGAATACACCATTACCGAATTTCCCCTACGATATATCAATTGTTAGACCAGCTGTATGGCGCGTGGCACATTCTTCTTGAAACCACATATCATTGATATTAAGTCCATCCAATTCTGGTCAAAAATAGTCTTTCAACATGGCACGATAGTGAACTCCATTGACCATAACATGGAGATCAATTTTCATTGACGAAAAAGACGGTCCAATTATAATTAGCGCAGCATAATTAAAATCCAGATCTCAATATCTCATGGTTACTTAAGTGGATGCGATGGAGCCTTTTGAAGCGCATGTGAGTTTGCTGCTGTCCAATAATCCATATTTTGCTTAGTGACAAAGCCATTAGCCCTAATATGAGATTCATTTTTGAAGATTATTATCACAATCGAAAGCGCTCTGAAAGTTTCCACCACCTACTACCGATTTTTGATGGTAATATTTAAAATGTTATTCTTGGCTGACGTTTTGATATTAACAAAACCTTAATTTTCTTATAAAATACAAAATTGCTATGCTCATACTGGATAACCCTAGATAACCCTATATAACCCTATAATATGTAGATTCCAAGTTTTCTAGGAACTATATTGTATGCATACCTATAGGTAGGCAGTAGGTAGGTATATCTAAATATGAATTCGATATACCTAAGTATTACATACTTTTTTTTTTTTTTTTTTAAAACTTAGTACCTACTGACTTGTTTACTTGCCAATTTTACGTGTTTACGTGAGTAGAATTCCATTTACTTCCATCCGAAGATTTCCACAACTTGCTATTTCTCTTTGATGTTATTATAATATCCTAGTTATTGAAAATGTCAATCAAGGATAAGTGTTTACCAGTTAGGTTACAGGTTGTTTTCATAATTTAAAACTAATTTTGATACTAGACATCTACGTCACACGTTTCAAATTGTGAGAGTATTGACCTAAGTGCTGGAGTCTTTAGACGGTGTAATTTGATAATAAAGTGTGTGTTCTGAAATTTTCAGATTTTTTTTTCTTTTTTTTCTTTCTTATGAATGATTTTTTCGAAGAATACTTAGTATAATATTATAAAATAATATTCAGCATATTGACATAACAAAATTGTATAACAATAACAACAGTTATCTCATTTCATGGCATTACAGCAGGAAATGTTCGCTAATGTTTTAACTTCCGATTGTTTTATCTGAAATTCGTATTTGCGTAGGTTTCCTTGGCAAATATAATTCATAATTAATTAAATATCACGTAGTAATTAGTAAGAATAAAAGCGAGCTCATTAAAATAATTGATGTGTTGCATTATGGTGAGATAGGAAGTATCAAATTTGCAACGATTTTATGTTATCTCACATTTCTCCGAATTCTATGGAATATTATTGTAAAGGCACACCTCCATAAGCATGTAATCTGTCGAGTTATTCCAAATAACAGCATTGGTGGTCAAATAAAACTTGTTTTTCCATTCAGCCGTAGGAATGATTTTTCACACATTTTAGATATTCGTATTTATACAGATTAACTTATTTAGATTAGATGGATCTTTCTGCTGTTGTTTGCTGACTATTTTTTTTAGAATTCTAGACATTGAAAATCTTGTGCTGCATAGTAGATTTTTCCTCCAATTTCTCGCTTTTTCTATTAGCTGTGAAAAAAATGGAGGAGGAAAAGAGGAGGAGAGAAAAGCGCTGTAGTAGTCGGTCGGAAACGTTAAAATAAAAATAATAAAACGTTTATTCAGGAGGTAATTTCCAAAACAGTCAAGTCCGTTTCAGAAACTTTTAATAACACATTATTTATTTTTATTATTATTATTCTTTCAATTATTTTTTT
Organism: Micrasema minimum; assembly: GCA_022494985.1. Taxonomy (NCBI): domain Eukaryota; kingdom Metazoa; phylum Arthropoda; class Insecta; order Trichoptera; family Brachycentridae; genus Micrasema; species Micrasema minimum. The sequence continues at coordinate 49,173 of JAGVSP010000918.1, forward strand.
TAATGAAAATTTTAGTTTAAAGAAAGCAATAGCTAAACATAAAAAAGAGTACAATTATTAACAATAATAGCCCAATTAAAGATTTCTATATGTTGACAGATATATAAAAAATAATTTACAGTGTAGGTACATAATATATGCGTAGTAGGTACCTACTTTTATATTATTAAATGCAGTTGTGTTTTTACTTTTGTAAATAAATAATAAATACATTCAAATAGGTAGGGCTTTGAATTGTACTTTTCTAGGAACCAAATTTCAATAAGGTATTGTAATTGACCTATAGAATTACAGCTTTCCAAAGAAAGCAATAAAAACTTCATAAAAAATATATTTGCTTTCTGGACTTACGATCTGCTAACGATTCATCAGCATTTTACGTAGAACTACGATACGTGGACCTCCCTTGGGAATACGCACGGAAGTTGGTGGACGTTGGCTTTGCTTAGAGGCAGTATTTAATATTTTTATGCTTCGCATAGGTAGCGGATATGGAATCAATTAATGATTACTAACTTTTTTAATGTCCTAATTTTTCAGGTACGTAATATAGCAAATATTTTCTAAATAAAACACTTTTGATTTAGTATTTGTTTTATTTTTTGTAAATACTTGCTCATGATACAAAACTAAAGCTCTCAGTAATTTTGAAGATATTACAATTCATTTTTGAAGAGACAAACTGTAATTTCAATGAAAACTGTAGCCCAAAAAATATTTTTATTTAAACTACAGTGCAAAAACAACAAGCTCTTTAACCTAAAATATTTAAGTTATGTAGAACAGTTACAGAAAAATAAAAGTTTGAATCTTTTAAACTCTATACTTTGACATGTGTGCTTTAACTTTTTTTACTTTATTCAATAATTATATTGATACATACCCATATCTAGAAAATACATTATAATTATCATTTAAAAATTTACATTAACTTGATTATTACAACATACCTACCTACTATACATACCTACTAACATAAAAAAATACAGCAACTCTGTAATAAAGCTATAATAAAACAAGTAAATATGTATTTTTTGTTCATTTAATGTAATGTTAATTTAAATTAATTTGGTAGGTGTGTATTTCAAAATTCTTCAACGAACTTAATAAGATAACCCATTTTACAATACGGTTTTTTCAAAAATACGTAAAAACGTTGTAAGTGTCATTATCAGCATAGTGTAGGTAAGACTTGATGACGATTGTAGATTGTGGGTACACTATACCTAGATATATTACGTATTAACCCGAAAACTGGTGAACCTATATCATATTTGGAGTCGAATGTGTAAAATGACTTTTTAATCTGAGTAAGAAAAAAACATTTTTCTTCTCATAAAAACTTCTCGTAAAATTGCACAAATTCTTTTTAAAATTCGTTTTATTATTTTGATTCATTTATGGATTCTACTGGGTGCAACAAAACTCGATATACAAGCGGGAAACCAGTGAATCTACATAATATTTGGAGTCGATTTTGTTGAATTTTTTTTTTGATCTGACCCTTAGTTTTTGAGATAATTTTTTTTTAAAATTTTTTTTATAAAAATTTAATAAGTAAAGAAATATTTGAGCTCTTATGATATACTCAAATATTTCAATTTCGGGCTGCTTTCAAATAGTCGGAAATAACTGTGCCAGAAAGCAGGAAACAGGTTGTGCTGGAGTGGGATTTGAACCTAGAGATTCTAATCCGGAATCCTCGAATCTACCACTAGACCACAACCCGGTTCCGATTGAGAGCGAAGTTGTTTTTTTTTCAATATTTTTTTGCAAATTGTTGTCAAAATCATGTATTTAGTCAAATTAACACTATCCTTTAAGTAAACAAAATTTAAAAACGCGTTTTTAATAAGAATTTTTAGCAATTTTAATTAATCTCCCACTATGAAAAACTTTTGTGAGAAAAAAACTTTTTTTTGTTCAAGGTCAGATTAAAAAGTCATATGACACAATCGTCTCCAAATACGATGTGGATTCACCAGTTTTCGGGGTTGTACTACGAGTTTTGTTACACCCTGTATTCATTTGACTAAATAAATTATATTTGAAAAACAATTTGCAAAAAATTATCAAAAAAATAAATCAACTTCGTACTCAATTTTATCGAAAGCTATGTGTCCAAAAAAAAATCTACGAAATCGACTCCAAATATCACGTAGATTCACTGGAATCCCGTTTGTACATCGAGTTTTGTTACACCATGTCGGTACCTAGTACCTACCTATAGTCTATGTTTTAATTTCTTACTGGTTTCTGTAATTTTTATTAAGTGGCTAGTGAGCCATAACAGTACACAGTGGGTACCTTTTTATTAATTGATACATTTACACACAATTTACCCTGTTTACAATATTAAAAAGTTTAGGTAACTACGGTAATTCCTGGTACCTACTTATACCATGTGTCTGTAGGTATTAAAAGTTAAAAATACTATTATTTCCAGGTAGGTTTATAAGGTAGGGGAGACTAGGGATAAAATATTATATACCTACTTACATCTATTTATAGGTATATAAATATATGGATGCCCTAAATAAATTATTTACAATGTGTGTACATAATATTATAACAACAGGATTAATTTATGATGAACTATTGATAAATACCTAGATCATTAATTTGTTTTATGTCTTATGTCTAGATATCTATATATTACAATTAGGTATAATACTATTTGTATAATACTATTTGTATAATACTATTTGTAAAAACACAAACAGTAGGTACCTACCTACCCATTTAATTTATCATCTGTCAACATATAGAAAACTTTAAGTGGCTTTATAATATTCTTATTTTTATGTATAGCTGTTGTTTTCTTAATCAAATAAAAATAAAATGAAAAATAACGAATAATTTTATACTTATATATGCAATTTTAACTCATCAGTTTTAACATTAACATTAGATAATTCATTTATTTTTTCACACAGTTCTCTATTCTCTGAGACATAAAAAGAAAAAAATAGTAAAATGGGTAGTAAAACTCGATATTTATAATTCTGTCACTGCTTCATCTCTTAATGTCACAACTTGATTAGCAATAACAGGTATAGGATCCCAAGATGGGATTTCATCGTAAACGGGGTCTAAATTTTCCATTTTCAGTGCATGGTGTTGGGCATTTTGGTGTTCTAGTTTCAGCGCATTGATTGCAGCGTCGGTAACTGGAAGACAGATTTCTGCCTTACCACACAACTGGTTTGCGTCCTCGCTTATTCTAGGAAGAGTGCCATGTCGTGTATTGTACATAGATGGCGTGGCGTCGCATTGTTCTCGCAATGGTAAGGGAATTGAAAAGCTGGTTGGTCGCGGTGGTTTTGGATGATCATAATGGCACTCCAAAATATCTACAAAAATAAAAATAATAAGAAAAAATTCTCAGGACAGCTACTACTTTTTACTAGATAATAAAAATGGAAATTCTATTCTTCATTTTCTTACCTCTGAAATTTTCGATCATGTTAGGTGAAATAGCATGAATTATTACAGGCTGCATAAATGGTACGGTTAATTTGGTTTTATCAATTGAATGCGAACTTCTTGGTGGATCTAAAAAATATTTATTGTGTTTAAAAAGAAATTCAGTAATAAACGAAATCAAGTGAGTAGGTAGGAACTACGTTATTAAGAGGGCACTATGCCACGTGACCATGGGCGTTCCCTAAATGAATCCTACTATTCCTCGAACTTGTGAAAAAATCATTGGTCTAGTGCTAAAATTCAGGGAGAAAATTGAGGAATATGAATTGTATGGATAAATGGCCGCAGGTCACGTGGCATAGTTCTCTTTTTGAAAAAACAAATTTTAAAAAGAAAGGCGTGGCCCATGAGGGGATCGAACCCGCGACCTTCGCGTTATTAGCACGACGCTCTAACCAACTGAGCTAATGGGCCGACGATGGCCGTGGTCAATATTGTAAAATATACGGTGTATTCAATTGATTCTCCACAACAAAAACATAATCATATTATTTTTAGAGTAATTTTGAATGGTCCTTCCACCAATAGTGGTATTTATCATTTTATCGGTGGTCACAGTCACAGATAGTAAAAATATTATTTTGCCCAGACTATTAATTGTCTAGCGTCTAGCCTATTATTGGTTGATTACACGATTAAAATACCCTACCAGCGCTGCGATTCTGTTAATTTTGTCGAACTACTGCGCATACAATTTTGTAAAAAAATTCGTAAAACAATTTTGTAAAAAAATTCGTATGCGCAGAAATGTCTTAAACCTTAGTAGAATCGCAGCGCAGACTATTAAATTTTATGTGTTAAATACCAAGTGTAACTTTACGACGACAGATGGCAATAATGAATAAATTTAAAGTAAGCACACCTACTCAATTTTAAGGCGTACTTTAGGGTTCATAATTCCAAAATTTGCAGTTTTTGCGCAACAGAAGCTTTTAAGAAGTGTACGAAGAAAAAATAATAGAAGAATTTTTTTTTTTTTTTTTATATAATCTTTATACAATAATATTTTCCATCTTCGACACGACTCCGTGGCGCAACGGTAGCGCGTCTGACTCCAGATCAGAAGGTTGCGTGTTCAAATCACGTCGGGGTCACAAGGCATTTTTTGACCATTTTTTGTACCGGATAACTTAATAATGTTTACATTATATTATTTATTATTCACATTATTAAAATATTGCGGGTAAGGAGTTTTTCAAATTTTGTGACACTTCACCTAGCACATACTCAAACCAAACATGGTGTCACAAACTTTGAAAAATACAATACCTATCTAAAATAACTTAACAAAAAATAAAAATTAATAACAACTGACCTGGAAGAGGACTATGGTAAACACTTCTTAAGTATCCAGTGGATATATCGTCTTCTGAGGTATTCATCATCGATTGCAACTGGTCCATTTCCATTTGTTTTTCTCTCTTAGTATGTTCCTGTCTGACTCTGCATCTAGCTATAAAAACTATCATACAAGCAGTCACTATAATTGCTACTGACGCACCAGCAGCAATACTTAGTACAGAGAAAAGGTCTTCTCTTTTGTCTTCAGAATCATTGCTTCCTGCTACTGATGTTATTTGTTCAGGCTCTGTCAATACAAACTTAGTCTCTTCAGTTGGCTCTATTTTAGATACTGATAGATTGGCGGGAGAAGTTTCATTTCTCGATTGTGTCAATATCCTCCTTACAGGAATATTACCTCTGGGTGTTGTTAGATCACTTCTACTTCCAAAATTGTTAGACTTTTTGGTGTAAACACTTTGTTGGGGTCTACCAGAGTCCATTATTACTCTTACTGGTATTGTGATCATCTTACTTTCTTGGAACTGTTTACTCTTTGGATGAATTGCTTTCCACGTGGTGTTATCTACAGTTGGTAACGTTACAGTTTTGAATATTTTCGAATTGGTATCATTGCTGTTAGCTGCCGAATGAAGAGTTATATTTAATATTTCTGACTCGCCTTTGTATATTTTTGATTGCTTTCTTTTTGCTGTAGAAACTGTAGTTTTTAGTACTGTGAAAGGTATATCCGTTGTACTTATTGTAATATTAGGTGTAACTAAAAATACAGGCGAATCTGTTGATGTTTGGGTCATATTCGGGCTTTCAATTTGTGAAATTGGGTTTTTGTCTAATTTTAATAATGTTTCAGTTTTATTCATAACAACTACAGGTTTTTCAGAAGTAGTAGTAGTTGTTGAAATAAAAGCTGTCTTATTTTCAGAAAGTTTTTCTGTTGTTATTATTTTGGGAATTAAAGTTGAAGAAGTAGAGGATTTAATAGTTGTAGGTTTGAATGTACCGTAAGTAGTTGTATGCCTAGTTGTTGAAGGTTTGATAGTTACGATTCTTGGTGTCGTGGTAGTCCGTTGTGTTGAAGTAGGTAAAGTTGTGGATACATGCTTATCTGTAGTAACGTTGTATTTTGTACTTTTATCAAAGGTGGCTATATTTGATGCTTTGGTTGTGTACAATACAGTTGATGTAGGTTGAGTAGTAGTCGAACCGCTAGTAACAAAAAACTTTTTTGATGTTGCATTATTTAATTTTAATATTGGATTATACGTGGAAGTATGTATGGGAGTACTCCAGTCAAACAGAGATTTGGTTCCTTCATATACACGTGGTATAAAACTAACTGGAGTCGTTTTTCCTAATGACTCCTTTCGCACACTGCAACTGAAAAAGGAAAATTATTAATATTACTGAATGAAACTCATGCCTAATAATTTTATTTAATTATCTTTGGCTTACTTGGAACCAACCCACCCATCCAGACAGATGCATTTCCCGTTTTGTGCTTCACATTGAGAGTTATCTGGACATCTACATTCCTGACTACAGCTTTGTCCCCAGCGATTCAGTGGACAACCTAAAAAATACCAAAAAAAGTCCGCATAGGTATGTTTAATAATAATGTGCCTCAAAAATCACGAGAACTAAATTTTTTTTTCCTAACTATTTTTTTTCCCTTTTTTTACTAGGGATGCTACGCTATCAGTCATTATGGAGGAGGAGGGACGTCCATTTGGGTGTTCACTTCTTTCAGGTGATTGGTGGTCGCATACATAACTCAGAAATTCTGATGGATGTAGGATGTAGGTCTGTTCGTACCTGATAACTATCTTCGACAAAGACAGCATCGATTGTTTTACCTTCTTGTTACTTAATCGCATCACCTCGGATATCGACATATTTCACGACAGTGGGTCTTCCGTTAGGAAAGCACTTTCTAACTTATAAATTTTCTTTCTATACTTTGTTTTATTATTATACTAACATAACTATCTATTGTCATGTATGATTTATTATTGTATTGTATTTAGAATGAATTGGATTTGTCTGTAATGTTCTAAATAACTGAAATAAATCAAATAAAATAAAATAAAATAACAACAAAAAATATCGTTTCAGTAGAAAAGTTTCTTGGCACTGCGAAAAATGTACTGTAAAGTATGAAAATATAATTTACAATATAAATACCTAAGCGATGATTCTAAATTTAAATAAATTAATATGTTGTTTCATTTGACAATAAAAAAAACTTCTTTCTACGTTGCACTTTTTTAGCTAATTTATTTTATCAGGAACTTAGTGCTTATATAGTATACTAATAAAAATAATAACTATTATGAGCACGTATGGAATTTTACTATTAATAACTCTGTCACAGCTTCATTTCATTTTTATATAGGTACGTACATAGGGTAGTAAGGGGTTATTTTAAATTCTTACCCTGAAAAAGTAATAATTGTTTAATGATACATATTATTGTAATAGATATTCAAAAAAATATACAAACCCTTGTCGCAAGCGTCACCAGTAAATCCTTCGGGACATTTAGGATGGCACATGTCATCTTCTTCCTCGAAGCCTTCACAGCACACTTCCACTGTCTTGGATTGTTCCACAGTCTGTAAATACACCGAATGGGTACTAGGTACATTAGGTACTGTAAATACTTAATAATCAAATATTCAATAATTAACATAATTAACAACCCTTATGTATGGTAGTGAAGCGTGGTGTTGGAAAAAGAAGGATGAAAGTAGAGTGAATGCTGTTGAAATGCGATCTGTCAGGCGAATGTGTGGTAAGTATGGTATGTATGATAGGTGCACAAATGTCGAAATTAGAGCAGAGTGCAAGGCTGAGATAAGCATTATCGACAAAATTAAGAAAGGGGTTTTACGAAGGTTTGGTCATGTGGAGCGAATGAGTGATGAAAGAACGGCTAAAATAAGTTTCAATGCAAGTGTGCCTGGATGTAGAAGCCACGGAAGGCCGAGAAAGACATGGCATGACCAAGTACGTCAAGTACTTGAAAGTGGTCATGTGAAAAGTCGGAATAATCGGCGTATGTGCATGAGAAGATGTATGAATGTAGAGGAAGCAAAGGAAGTCTGTCTGGACAGAGTGGTATGGAGTTCTATCCTCTCTGCCTACCCCTACGGGGAAATGGTGTGATGGTTAGTTAGTTAGTTAGTTAGTTAACATAATTAACATGTTTTGATATTGACCCCAATCGGTGGACCCAAAATCCGTGGACGATATCAGGAAGTCTGCTGGAAGACAGTGGATGGGGACGGCGCAGGATCGGGAGGAGTGGAGGCGGAAGGGGGACGCCTATGTCCGACATGGGACCTCGACGAGCTAAAGTGATGAAGATGTATATTATGTGATAATATTTTGAAAATTTTGTGGCTACCAATAAATCCGGAATATCATTTCGAAAACACCAAAAGTTGGCTTGGTGCAGCCTTAGTTTGGAATAGCTTACCTGAATTTTCCATTTTTCCCTCATTTCAGTGTG
>JAGVSP010000919.1:0-81125 GCA_022494985.1 Micrasema minimum
TTATTACTTATTAAATCCTTAAACATTTATTCAATGAGTTAAAAAGGCATTAATAAAGTTTTACAAAAATCCAAATTTTCATAATTGATCCGTCCCGAAATTTCCTCTTTCAAAAGAAAATATGTTTTATCAAAAACTTTTCTTTTACCACCAAATTAAATCAAGCTTAATATTTTAAATTGATTACCATACCCAAATATATAAAGTAATGGTTCCATATTTTAAATTTCTGCTCTAGAAAAATGACAAATGGGGCCAATTTCTCAAATGGGTCAAAAGTGATATGGTAAAATAAAAAATAAAAATATTAATTCACCCCTATTAATACGAAAATAGTAAAACATAACATATTATAAATTAGTTGAAATCGTGAACAGTTTGGATATTAAAAAAATGTATTTACAATATCGTATTAAAAATAACTATTATATACGTATTTACAAACGCGGGTCAACGACCTAAATTTTTTTAAAAGTATAATGAACCGCAGTGTTAATAGTATTATCTTTAATTACATTATATAGCTATTCATGAATTTTTTTCTAAAATGTTATCATAGACATAAGAAAAAATATTTTACTATATTTTACACTTTAAGTACTAAATAAAATAAGTCAAACCACTTGCTATCACGTTTAAGATAACATTCAGTGGCATAATTATTCATAATACCTTTATAAAAAATTCGTTTTTTTAAACTATTAATATATTTGTAAAATACGAGTAAAAAATAAAATTATCGATGAAAATATTAATGATTTTAATAATGCGTTGCTTTGAGCAGGTGGTGGTCTAGTGGTAGGCTTTTACCACCAAAAATACGGATATTTTCGATTTAACGTGGCAACAAAAAAAAAATTCTTACCAACATGTAAAAATTGTCTCTTTAGATATATGAATCGAGTTTTTGACGAGTAAACATATGGACATCTTTATAATTCGTAAAAATATCACGGACAGACCCTTGAAAGACTGTTCGTATAATACGTGTGTTTTGAGACGGTGGTATCTTAAAGGAATTTAAACCAAATAGTCGTCAATCCGTCACCGCCCTGTTCCTATTTTCAAATATAAGCCAACTACTCTGAAACTTCATTTTTATTTACGAATATGCAAATATTTTAATAATATGAATTACATTCATAGTATATCACTCTATTTATTTGCACTAGTAAGAGCTCATCAGTTTCAACAAGTCGGGAAAAAAATCCATTATTCGTTTTCCTTTGTATGGAGAACGATAGTTTTTCTTTTTGACGTACCCTGGCAGCCTTATAGGGTCGCATCGGGGTATAATAAATCACTCTATTTATTTGCACGAGAACTGGCATCCGATGCTTGGCCTGCAGGCAGTTTGTGGATCCATATTCTCCACATAGGGGGCGGGTATAAAATGATGATAATGATTGAATTCTTCCGCAATAAAAAACGGTGTGATCTCTGAATTACACCGAGGCGCGAGGGTGTGATAGAAGATAGAACACGATGCGACAAGCGTAGCAAGTAGTAAGTGATATTGCCTACGAACAGGCGTAACTTTAAAAATTAATGTGATATTTCTGAAGAGTTCTGCACTATCCAAGGACGATGTACTATAATAATAAATAAATAATATGGAGGGAAAATAAACTGAGGTTATAAATAAAAGAAAGAAAAAATTTACAAAAGAAAATTAATCATAACGTCACAGGAATTACATTTATATTATGACAATTAGTACGTCTCAGCAACCCTTGGTATCTACTGTCATCCTGCGAAGGCGTTTCGGCTGGCCAGGCCATATAGAGAACCTTGACCACGCTTGCCTATTTTACAAGGCACCTCCTCTGTTGACAATCCGTCTGCAGTTTGCGTCAGAGCTGGACATGAACCCGACTTGGGAGGATGCGCGGGAACTCGAGGCCGATCGCTTGGCTTGGAGGCAGTTTGTGGAATCCATATGCTCCACATAGGGAGCGGATTTGCTATGATGATGATATGACAGTTAAATTTCGAACCACAGAATTTGGAGAAATCTTTTATGTCTTTTCTGTCATATTTAATTGTATTACATAGAAAGGGAGGCTTTATGATTATCGAGTTACGCCTGTTAATAGACAATATTGCATACATACGTGCTACGCGTATTGATGCCATCACTGTCTATAATTTAGTATATTATATTATTTGTGTCGAGGAAGATAGAAGTGTGATGCGTTATACTTTATACGGGACAGAAAACTGAACAGTTTCGTGTTCAGAAAACTGTACAGTCTGTCAAAAGACACGCCAAATGGTCGTATTTTTTAACCGCGATCGTAAGTAAGTAATCGTATATTTGCGCACGGGAAATTGTATATATTTTTAATATATTATTTGTTTTTTACGTTTTTTAAAGCATACAATATAGCAATATCTACTTAAACGTTTACTTGAAAAACATTAACTGTCAGGTCAGCTAAACGTCGCGTCGCGTCAGCCATTCAATATTCCATACAGTTTTCGTTTTATACGGGACAGTTTGCAAACTTCACAAGAAACTGTACAGTTTTCTTTCTCATATAAAGTGGGCTTAAAGAATAGAAATTTGAAGAGGTACCCAGAATGCCATATTGTCCTAATAGTAACCGTTGGGGATCTACCAGCTTCTAGTAAAAGCCATCTCAGGTATCATATTATTCTTACGCCGGATAGGCAATAATTGCATTAATATAAGTTTTTTTGAACTGGGGTACACCACCTATAATATTTTGATGGTTTTGTACCTAACAGAAGAAAATTGTTTCGAAAATATTACATTATTTCCTAAATGCCATCAATGATAAATAGAAAGCATGTACCTAATACCTAAATGCAATCAATGATAAATAGAAAGCAAGTAATACCTAAAAGTACCTTAATGATGGTAATTCGTTTTTTTTTTTCTCGTACCCATATTATATACGAGTTGATTATGATGCGTAAAAATCACTTAGTCCGCCTCGTAGCATAGTGGTAGAGCATTGGGCTACCGTGCATGAGGTCGCGGGTTCGATTCCCGTAGAGGGTCAGCATGAAATATTTAATTGCATGTGATTTTACATGTGCGATACCTTGGACTGGTACTGAAGCGTATGACTGATCATCTTACCTTTATGTAATAAAATGAAAAAGATACTTTTCACTTGGTGTACCGATGCAGTGCCCTATGCACCATTGGTTGCGGATAAGGGAAAGTAGTAGTAGTAGTAAGAATCAGTTGGAAAGATAAATTGCATTATGATTTATTTATGTTTATGAGTTTCTAGAAAAAGTTTGCAGTTTCATTATTACGTATTCTTTCATTTTTATTTATTTTAATTATAACCTTAAGAGAAAAAATTAAATTATACCATACTTTTTTAAAATAGTCAGTTTCATTGAAACTTCCCAAATTTATGGAAAATTTCACTAATAACCAATAATAAATTTGGTTGGTCGAATATTTTTTAATATATTTTTTTAATAACACCTCGAAATTGCATTTGTGACGCTGCGCTGATGCGATCCATTATAGTATCATTATACCATCAATAGATAAATGTATCCATAACAACGGAATTAACAATTTTATATTAATTTCAATATTTTGCTATTTGATTAATTACAAATAATATAGTATTGCTATACATAAATAACTTATGATTCGATACACCGTAGTTTTTTCTAAATTTTGATATTGATGAATTTTTATACAGTTTTAAGGAACAATAAACCATCTTGATAATTCTCAAGAGCCCTTTTCACATGACCTATCTTAGCGACACTTAAAAGACGAATTATTTGATTGGTTGGGATATACCAACATCTAGTAAAACCTGTCACGCGTACCAAATGCTTATGCCGCGTCCCGATTACGGGATTATATTCATATTAATTAGATTATGTTAATAACAGCTGTTTCTATCATCTTAGGATTTTTTTTTCTTTCATAGTATTTGTAATGCTTTTCAGAGTATTGCAATGTTGACTGAAGTAAAATGGTGTAGTAGGTTACCACGTACTACCTACTTTCTACTTTGGTCGACTTTCCGAAGTATCGGCGAGGAACATCGGGGAGTGTACTCGGTTTGAGAAAAATTTCGGGTTTGGTTCCGAAAGATTATTTTTTCCTTTGCAATCTTGGAAATTTTGTATTGGTGTTAGTCACAAAGGGATAATAAAGGAAACAATGTAAATAAGATGTTACTAGTGATTTATTTCATATCACCTAAATTAAGGTACACAGTCATTTTGACCGGTAGAACATCATCGCTTCATTCTGTTACAAATAGTAAATCTAAGTCAATTGTCATACATAAATTAATGGATTAATGAGAAGTTTGTTCAATCTTGAGCGGCAGCGTTAATGTCGCTTTCCTTCTTGTGGAAGATGACAACATCCTCGAAGTGCATGTTGTTGGTGTAGAAGTAGGAGTCATCGATGGGGCGGTCGAACGGATACCCGAAGGCGAGACCGTCCAGGGCGCGAGCCCCGGAGCCGACACCGCTGGACAACACGTGGTCGTAGCCAGTTCCCTGCTTGATGGCGGGGGCGTGGAACGGAACCACCATCACGAACAGCTGGAAGGGCATGCCTCCCTTCCTACCGCGGGGGATGGCAAGCCTGCTGGGGAAGCCGTTGTGGGCCTCGGACATGTCCAGAGGGAACTGAGATGAGCCGGACAGAGCGGCATTTACTTCCTTGTAGATCTGCTTGGATGAGGTCCAGTCCTTGATGTTCCACATGAAATCGTTGGAGTTGCGCTCAATCATGTTCTTGCCAGATTTCACTGTGGACAAAATTCTAATTAGAACCTTCAACGCGTAACATAAATACCATTTATATTTCATACATAGATATCAAAATACGGACGCGGATTTAACCGAATGGAACCAAACTGGTTTGAAGAAATGTTTGTTTTCTATTTTTATACATTCTTTGTCAGGGTGATAGCACTCATATCTTCGAAAATTATGATTGTTTATTAATTATGATTATGAGGTACTTGGTGTACTAATGCAGTGCTTTATGCACCATTGGGTGCGGATAAAGGAAAGTAGTAGGTAGTAGTAGATACTCACATTCGTACACGAACTGGTCAAGTTCGACGAAGTTGTGTCTGTTATCGTTCAGAGACAAAGAATGGCCCTGGCCATCGTACTTGGGTCCGAGGAACAGTTTGAAGACGACCTGAGAAGCTTTGTCGGCAACGAGGTTGACAGTCACGGTGAAGGGCTTGTGGTTCAACCTGTGCTGGCGAGCCATGATGAAGTGGTTATCTTCCATCTTGGTGGCTGTTGGAAAATCAGATTCGTTGATGAAAAAATGTAACACAATAGAAATCTTTTAAATACATTATACATATCGGATGGCTTTCAATGTAAATGATTTTTTAAACACACCTTCTTCCTTGGTCTGATATACGGCATTGGTGATATCAACATCGTAATGATCGAAGTAGGTGACCATCTTCTCAACTTCTACGTTCTCAATCTTCACTCCGGGGTAGTAAAGTTCTTCCTTGGTGTAAGGAGAGTAGATGTTCTTGAACTGGAAGAAGTATCCAACGTAACGCTTGAACAACTGGTAGAACATGGGATCGCGTAGAGCGGTCTGGTACTGCTCGAGGGCTGATGGGGCGACTTGATGCCTGAAAAATAATACTCACTTAAGTCCAGCACAGGTTTATTCAAATTCATTCTTACGCTTATTGAAAAATATATTTACCAGTTAAGAGGCTTCACAGAATTTCCAAGGAGCATCTTGGCGATGAACAGAGGATATCTGTAATATCTCAGGTTGTCAACTCCGTCATTGGATTCGATGATGCTTGCAAGCTGTTCAATATCTTCAGGGTTCCTCAGACTGATGGAAGTACCATCTTTCTACAATAAAACCAATGAGTTTGTACATTGCTTCGCTATAAAATATTACAAATGAATTTTGAAAATTGCTTACAATAATTTTTTATTTGTTTCCGTTGTGCGTTTAAAAGTTTCAGAGTTAAATAATTATTTTTGTAAATAATTATATAATTATTTGAGAAAGTATCTGACTAATAATGAATATGTACTTGAAATATATAAATAAATTTGATCGCTCTTACCTTAATAAGGAATCCAACGTCGATGCTTTGACGGATGCGAGATTCGTAGTCTTCAACCTGGATGAGGTGCTGCAGGAAGTCTCCTTGTTTCAGGTCGAAGAAGTTAGGCCTGATTGGGAAGGACATTCCATTTTGATATCTCAGAGATGGGTAGTATCCGGTTTCCACGGGCCAGTTCCATGAGAAGTCGGGGATCTCTCCAAGTCCGTTGGACAACCTTTCCAAGTAGTAACGGGCCAAGAGCTGTTGATGGACGTAGTAGAAAAGTTCTCCACGCTTGTCCTTCTTCAGACCGAATTCCTCGCCGTTCATCCAGAAGGGATAATCCAAGTGATAATAATAGTAGAAACTGTTCAAGCCGATATCCTCGGTGAAGTAGGACAGTTTCTGTTCCTCATTGTAGTTCACGTACCAGCCGGAGTAGTTGCTGTTGATGATGACGACGTTTCCTTCTCCAGCGTGGACGTGGGGAGAGATGTGCTCGGAATGTTCCTGCATCTTGACTTGGTAAGCCTGGTGCATAACTTCCTCGTTGAAGAAGTAGTAGGGGTGGATTTCATAAGGGGGAGGAAGGATGATTCCCTGTGTGTCCGGGCGGTGCAAGATAGCTACGCTCAGGACGTACACAAACATTTGCTCGTTGAGGTGCTCGCGGGCCCAGCAGGCAGTGTTGTAGAAGGTTTCGTAATCCTTGGCGTAGAACAAGACCTTGAAGAATGCCTCAGCTTCGTGCATGTGCGCGGCATACATGGGGGAGAAGATCCTACCACCAGGTAAATAGTGGTTCTTGTACTTCTGGACGATATGCTTTACCTCAGTGGATTCCTAATAAGAAAAAAGGACATTAAAAACTAATCATAATAGTAAACTAATCATAATTTGTTTTTAGATATAAATACGAGTATATTGGCTTACAGCATATTTGTCGAGATTGGCCTCAATGCTGTAGGCTTTTCCAGCGGAGACCTGGTCCTGATGGATGTTAGGTTGGTGCACATGGTACAAGAGATGGAAGATGTTCTTTTGCTTCAACAAAAATTCCTTGTCGGCTATAAGGGAAGAAAACCAGAATAATTTTAAATAACACGTCGAAAAAAATCTTTGAAAGGGTTAACTTTGAAATTAGTATTTCAAAAAAATTTCGGATTGAAGGTTTTTTGGAGTTAAAATTGAGAGGGAATGGTTTGCGTAGTGATCGAAGTAACTTACCAGGCTTGGTGTCATAGTGCTTTTGGACTAGTGCGGCCGACGCCAAAGCGACGCAGAAGAACAGGAACACTAAGAGACCCCTCATGGCGCTGGAATAGCGATGAGTGCAGTAGCTAGTGACCGCCTTGCACAACCTTATATAGTCCCCGTTCCCCGATAGTTGCCCCTATCTCTCTGATTGGCCACGGTCGCGGTGACCGCTACTGGGGTTCCCGATAACACCTCTAATCATTTTATTTTTTGTCCTCTGCTGTCGACTGCTCCAGTGTTACATCTACTTGACCTCACGCAACTCTTTCTTTTATTTATAACGAAATTTAATATATGATTCTAAATATGTACCTACATATACTGAAATTACGCATGTGCGTAAATCATATTTTTTAATCGATGTTTTTTGTAGTGAAAAATATCTCATGAACAATTTTTGAAAAATATTTTTTTGGGTCTTCTTTCTACATGGGGTAGAATGTAGGTACCTACCTACACCTACTTACACACATACATTAAATGTATGTAAATAAATTTTATGGGTGTATAATAGTAAAAATATTTTTTGGAGATCTATTTTGGTGATAATTTTACAAAATGAAAATATTACCGGCTGATTTTAAAATAAAAGTAATGTTCCCTGGTGAAAAATTAGTTTAAGGCTCCACCTGAAGCCAGCGTTTAAAATTTTGGTGTTTTTCAAAATGATATTCCTAATTGATAGCCACTAAGTATTGAAAAATTATCGTGTACCTACTTTAAAATATTTTTTAGGGAAATGCGATGTTTAAAAAAATGTATGGATTCTCCAAAAAAAAATAACGGGAAGCCCTCTTTTTGGCATTTTTTTTCATTTTCCAGGATAAATAAAGGGGCATCAAAATAAAATTATGGAGCAAGTAAAATTCTTTATTAATTAAACAGTGCCAGTTTTTTTCTTTGGAAAAATATTTTTTATACAAAAACTTTTTTTTAACCAGAATCTTTCTACTAATTAATTTGTATTTGCTTGTCGTCTGACGGTGCTGAATTTCCTTCTTGAAACGTCAATTATTACTCCTTTTAAGTAGGTACCTATCAAAAATTAAAAAGTATTTTTTTTGTATCTGTGTAATACTATTATTTAACATTTACAATACGAAAAAAAATATTTTAAATAACAAATTCCGAAATCATAGGAGGGTTAATGATTTATATGGAGCGTAAATGGATTAAAAACTCCCTAATAACATAATTATGTAATAAAATGAATACTTCATTTATATGTTTTTATATTATTTTTAAAAAAAATTCATACACTACACCACTGCGCGTATAGATGTTTTTAGCAAATTATCGCAATTTTATATTTACATAGCTACTAGCTACATATAGTAAGTTGTTAATATGATAAAAACATTTAAATCTCCTCATCCTAATGACCCCAGGATAGTTTCATATTATGTTTGATTATACAAGGTAATTTTTGCTTTCTTTAAATTACTCGTGAAAAAAGTTTATTGGCTAATTTAAAAAATTAAATAATATATTTCCAAAGGTTGGACATAAACTATTAAGCCTTGTATTGAGTCAGAAATAAAAGAAACAATTTTTTTTTAAATTTAACAACTATCAACCAATCAATTTTTTAAATATTAAGTTACCATAAACGTATACTTTAAAGAGAATAAGTACTTAAATAAATATGTAAACCATGAGGCGAAGTTAGAGCGCTAATTACTTGTGTTTTAATATCCCAAGTATGAGCGCCGCGTGGATTTGCCCATCGGCGGGCGCTCATATCTAATCCCTAGGATTACAGAAAATGCCTATTGTTATCTTTTAAAAGTAATAAAATATTTTCATTTTATTACCTACAGCTATATCAATGTACATTTCCTAAATATGTAAATACAGGGTGTAACAAAACTCGATGTACAAGCGGAAAACTGGTGAATCTACATCGTATATGGAGACGATTGTGTAATATGACTTTTTAATCTGAGCTTGAAAAAAAAAAATTTTTTTCTTCTCACAAAAGTTTTCATAAGTATGGCAGATTAAGCAAAATTGGTCAAATTTTTATTTAAAACGCATTTTTCAATTTTGTTTTCTTTATGTATAGTATTAAGGGGAAACGATCCGAAACAGGGTTAGGCGTTTTGGGTTTTAAATGTGTAATTACTTATATTTCTATGATAAAAAAATGTTTTTTGCTACTCAACATAATGATGTTTCCTGTGATTAAAAATCTTTCTCTTAAGTACTATAATTACGTCACAAAAAATTCGCGAATTTTATGAAAAACTCTCGAATAGCGTTGTGGCGTTTAGGCCGACGTTTCTTTATTAGTGACACCTCATTTCTAAAAGAATACCAGTTTATTAAAAAAATATAATTATTCATCCTGTAATCAAAAATAATGGCAAAAAACAATTTAGTTTTTCCGCAATACGTTGTCAAACAGACGCTATTTTTTTGAAGATTTTTTCATACAAATTACTATTGTAAGATTTTGTTCGAATCAGTAGCCGATTAAAAATTCAAAAGTCATTCCAGTGCTGCCAGACGGAGGGAAATTTCCCACTTTCCGGGATTTTTTGGGCCAAATTTAGAGAAACGGGAAAAACGGGGGATTCCGAAAAAGAGGGGAAAAAAACGGGAGTTTTTGCACTTGTGGGCATAATTTATGTGAATTTTTTGCCATTTTTCCGTCCAAAAAACATGCCTTTTATTTGTTTTCGACCGGAGAAGTTGTCCATCCTGCAAGGCATCTGACTGTGTTTTATTGCGTTTTCACGCACTTTATACGGCCACTTATGTCTCCTGAGTCTTCCCCATACACACAATGACTAAAAATAACATTTTTTTTCTTCAAAATAAACGTTTTTAAGCCTTTTGAGAGAAAAACGGGAATTTCTGGCCGAAAGTGGGAAAATTGGCAGCGCCGGGTGGGAGAAGCCGTCTCCCGGATCTGGCAGCACTGAGTCATTCGCCATTCGGCTTTCGGACGGGAAGGTCACGTCCGTTGGTCCTAAAATTCAAAATGCGTATACGTACACAAACCAGGTGTTTTAACCATTGGTGAAAAAATCAAGTCTTTTTAGTAATATAAATATTTTATTAGAAAACAAAAAATTTAATGTTTTTAGCTACTTCCAGCTACAAGAATCTTTATATACTATTACTACTTTCCCTTTATCCGCACCCAACGGTACAGCAAGTACAGTGTATATTGACCATTTTTTTACATGGAGAAGTGTTCTTTATTGAGAAAATAAACATAACATTAGAAAACAAAAAATAATGCCGTCCCGATAAACCGCAAATTTTGCCGTTTGTCATCGGGAGCCCATGAAGGTAGGATGATCAGTCTTACGCTTCAGTACCAGTCCAAGGTATCGCACATGAAATATTAATATGAAAATAACATGTAAATAAATATTTCATCTTGACGGGAATCGAACCCGCGACCTCATGCACGGTAGCCAAATGCGCTACCACTATGTTACGAGGCGGACATGGGGAGCATATGGACTCGCACAATTCCCGAAAGATATATATTCTATTTGTAGAATGCCGAATAACTTTTCTTTTTTTTTTTTTAAATTTAATAATTATCATCACCATTACATAATTTTCTTCCCATGTAGAGCATTTGGATTTTTTAAATTCCGAAATGGCGGGCGCACCTTTTTTCATATAAAATAATGTTGGGAATCGTTTTAAGGGTTTTTAAGGGTCCTGATTTCGAATCTTGCGTTTATTTTCGGATTCAAGATGGCGGACGCAATTTTTTTCATAAAATGATGTTGGGTATCGTTTTAATGGTTTTTATGGGCTCTGATTTCGAATATAGCGTTTTATTTTGGATCCAAGATGGCGGACGCAACTTTTTTTCATAAAATGATGTTGGGTATTGTTTTAATGGTTTTTATGGGCTCTGATTTCGAATATAGCGTTTATTTTTGGATCCAAGATGGCGGACGCAATTTTTTTTCATAAAATGATGTTGGGTATCGTTTTAATGGTTCTCGGGGGCTCTGATTTCGAATTTAGCGTTTATTTTCAGATCCAAGATGGTTGAATTACATTTTTTTCATAAAATGATGATGAGTATCATTTTTAGGTAACGAGGTATGGACAAAAACGGAATACGAGGAAATATAAAAATACTTCTACAAGACTATCTACACAATAGAAAAATGAAAGTAAAAATGAACAAAACCCTAAGCGACGAGAAGTCTCTAGAAACTGGAGTCGCCCAAGGGTTAATTCTTGGACCAAATGAGAATTTAATTTATACCAATAGTCAAAAAAAATTTACCCAAGATTGCGAAATATATTTGTTTACAGATGATACAGCCTTAATAATGGCGAGTGATGATGCATTAATAATGAGGGTAATGAGGTCATAAGCCCTGTAAACGCCTAGATATCCATATTCCCTTCCAAACTTATCGTCTCTGTTGAGATGTCAAATTGTAATTTAAAGTAGCCCGTAATGGATGAAATCCAGTTGTTGTCTACAAGTATTTGGACACAGTCAAAATGTTGTTTATTTATTATTGATTGATTGAATATCATGTTCCCGAATTTGGTTAAAAAATCTACTTCATCTTTGTAGAGATATAAAAAATGAAATATATACCAACTCCCGTCATGGAATAAACCCAGATTTGTGTACAAGTATTTGAACACACCCAAAATGTTGAAAGACTAATTAAAATTGGGAATTCATCAATATGGTCCTGTTGCGTTTTCCGTTACCGTTGGATTTAGTTATGTATTTTTTTTGATGTTATTGAAATCAAAACCTAGTGAGACACCTGACAGCAGAATGTGAATGGGATGCATTTGTTGTGTAGAATTTAAAATTTAGATCTGAATATTTTACTGCAATACGGTTGGAAAAGTGTTTATGGGAGTAAAATGTGTAAATAAATCATTCGATCCTTTTGGTATATGTCTTCCAGGGCCTAGATTACCAACAATTAATTATATACATCGCAGTTGTGACGCATATATGTGGGTAGTATGTATATTATCAATTGTCGTTTATTCGTGTGTCACGCGTCATGTTGTTTCGACCCCTGAAACTAAGAGTGTGTGCGTGTACACCGTTTGCAAATGTATGAGTAGCGGAAAATACCGAAATTCGAGCACCGAGCATTCGTACTAAGAGCCTTAATTCAACTAAATACACGATATTTGATAACAATTTGCAAAAAAAAATCGAAAAAAAAATCAACTTCGCACTCAATTTTCTCGAAAACTAAGGGTCAAAAAAAAAAATCTACATAATCAACTTCAAATATGATGTAGATTCACTGGTTTCCCGCTTGTACATCGAGTTTTGTTACACCCTGTATAACAGCCTTACGGAATTGCAAATAACTACTGGTAACGTAAAACAGATATAAAATAAAACGTTTTTTAAAAGGGTTAAAAATTGAAACAATATCAGGAAATTAAAAAGTTTTGTAACTAGCACGCAAATAAAAATTATTTTATTAGAAATATATCTTTTAACCTGATTAACCCATTTATTCGTTAGATTATTGTCTCTAAAGAAGAAAACAGTATTGATTGTTAAAAATTGGAACTATTGATAATTTCATTCATCATTCGAGTTAAAAATAAGACAAATTGTTTTGCAATAAAACACATTATTCACATATACCTATACTTTACAAGTGTATGTATGTATGTATGTAGGTATCGGAAATGGATGTTTCACCACTGCTTTTATAAGCAACGTTTTTACATTTATAAAATTTTTACTTACATAATGTATTATTTTTAAACTTTTGGATTTTCACTGCACTAAAGTAGTCAATTGCATAATTAATTTCTTACTTCCTTTTTTCTTGTGAAGACAGGATGATCAGTCTTGTTATGCTTCAGTGCAAATCTCTAAGGTATCTTTTTGAAACATTCATGTGAAAAGCGTTATATTATAATAAATATGTAAATACCGAAATATTTTGAATTCTCTCCCTTGAATTGAACCCGGAACCAGTGGAGGTTAGTAAAACGTGCTATTATGTACACCTTGAGGCGGATCATCTATTATATACAAAATTTTATATACAAGACATTTGATGAAGAAGCTTTTTTCCAAACTCGGGAATATGGATATTGAAGCACTTACAGGGCTTATGATCTGTAATTGGCTGGGTTACAGACACACCAGACAAAAGCTGCTTGCTGTAGATACCAAACACAGATTTAAAAACTGTGATTTTGACCGTGTTAACCCTTTCATACCAACATCTAGCCAGGGAAATCCCAAGTTTTGAATGGGCAACTTCAAAATTAGGTAGGTACTTTTTGTATAAAAGTAGGCTTTGTACAATTTTCATACAACTTATTAAGCAAAGTTGAAAACGTTATAATTTCCTTATTGTTCCAGCTAGATGCGGTTTTTAAGATGTCATT
Source organism: Micrasema minimum (assembly GCA_022494985.1). NCBI lineage: Eukaryota > Metazoa > Arthropoda > Insecta > Trichoptera > Brachycentridae > Micrasema > Micrasema minimum. The sequence continues at coordinate 13,707 of JAGVSP010000919.1, forward strand.
GAACTAGAAATTTTGTCTATTTTCGATTAACTACAAAAAACTGGGGGCCGCAGAGTTTTTTTCCCACCAGTTTAAGTTCTTATCGGAATGCGAAAATTTAGTATGGAGAAAAATTTGTGTGATGTTTTAACGAATATTTTGCATAAAAAAACGTTTTTGGTGGGAAAAAAGCACTCAAAATCGCGATACTGAGCCGCCGCATAAACCTATAGTGAAAAAAGTCGGAATGGGGGTGTAAATAAATAAAAAAAATTGAAATTAAAGAACAGCTGTCAATTTTTTTTTATTTGTATGAACAACAAAAACATGAGCCCTTTTTGCAATGACGACACGTCCTATATTTGTGGCACTTAAAAAACGAATGATTTGATTGGTTGAAATATACCAGCTTCTCGAGAAAGTTGGCACTCGTACCATATTCTTGTGCCCTATCCCTATACATATCTTTAAAGATCCTTGGTATTGATATACCTAATAGTATCTGATGTCATGGTGCAGGGTGGTAAAAAGGTAAAAGTAAGTAAACATAAAATTAAACAAAAATGTAAAATAAAATTAAGTTTATTTATATCCAAACACTATACATACATAAATAGACTGAAATTTGTTTAGTTGTTTTTCGATACAAGTAGCTAACTATACAACTTTGTATCTGGCCTTGTTGACGGAATGATGAGAAGAGGTCTGCAGCTTGAGGAGCTCCTCCTTGATGATGCGCGTGATCTCGGACTTGGTGATAAGTGCAAGGGCCTCCTGGAATACAATATATTATTTTTGAGATGAGAAAAAAGACAGTTACATACATAATCTTACCCAAAGGAATCTGAACTAATGTTCAGCTGCTAGGATTTATGTAGGATATCTTTTTCCAGCCTATATGCTATGTTTTATAACTGAAAAAAGTTTCGTTTGACAGTTGTTTCGGGTGATGGTGGTTCTTTTTGCAATTAATTACACTAATTTTCTTTGCTACTAATTAATTGATTAAAGACAATAATTTTGGCTAAATAATTATCACGAAAGTTTTGCTTCCTGCTCAGGAAAACTGGCACAGAAAATTTTGAAAATTAATCAACTTATTATAAAAATTATTCATTAAATAAAACTCAAGTGCTCGAGAGGTATTCTCATTTAAAAAATAGGAAAACATCAATTAATGACCAACGCTTAAATGTCCACAAACGGCCCGAAACAACAAAAATGTCACTAAATTATCCCGAAAACAGACGACAGACCATCAAAGGAGTTATGGAGTATTTCTGAAGTGATTTTCACATAACTGACCTTGCTGGTGACCCTCCATCGGGCCTGCTGAGGGAAGTCGTTGATCTCCAGCTCCTGCTCGTACTTGCGGAAGATCTCCTCCCCCGCGGGTCCCGTGCCCCCTGCGGCGCCTCCCTCGCCGCCTGCGCCACCTGCCCCGCCCACTTCCTCCCGGGGCTGGTAGTTCAGCCGGGTGTTGAGTTTCGCGGCAAGTTGTTCAGCAACTGTCTTGGCCTAGAATAGCAGGAAAAAATTAGTCAAACCACGATAACGGCTTCCACAGTGTAATGGCTAAAGATGTACTTAATAACTTGTTACATTATCATTTTTGTACACTGTTTTACTATCATATGTAATAATTTAGTGAAAATAATTATACACAAATCAGAAAAAACATAAAGTAAATACGTCAAGACGTAGATATGCTCTTATTGATGGGAACTGACCAGTGCGGCAACTCATATTGCATATTTACGGCCCCAAAATCTTTAGTAAATAAATTAAGGGCCAGTAAAATGTATCATTTGCACAGATAAGTTTAAAATCTGTCATATTCTATATAGCGGATTTTCTACATAATTAAGCTAACTGGAAATCAGCAACTACGCTGCATGGAAGTTATACTGCAATGTAAATTTTAGGTCATTTTAACAGCACTGGGATCACCAATTCAGTTACGATGTATATATAATAACGTAAATTGTTAAAATCTCTTTGATAATTTATCATTTGTCATCATATACCAGTAATAAATGCGATATATCTTCACTTCATGTATCGTTGGTTATCGGACACCTGGAATACTTACAGTGATAAATGTGTGCGCATGTGATGCCCCCTTGAGAATGGCTTCAGCAGCCTGTTGCGTAGCCCCCTTGTGCTCCGCCCCCAGGTTTCTCTGCAAGTGGATTCGGGAGGCCAACTTCTTGGCCAGCTCCAGTTTCTGCCCCCCTCCGGCCACCCGCGCCCGCAGCTGATGGACCCACTGCACCCACCACAGCGGACGGGGCCTGCGAAATCAAATATACGTCAGTATCTTGTCTTCAAGTAATATAAGACCAAGATTATAGATATGCTGACGCCGAGAACATTTCATTTTAGGGTAACGCAACCAATCACGGGCTACTGACGGAAAAATAAACTTTTGTCGCTGAAAAAAAAAACATGTTTCTAAAATGTAAGAAAATGATTTTTTTAAATTTCTCTGCGAAATAAGTTTATTTTTATTAAATTCTCAGTTCTTGCTTAGTTTATTCTTGGGCGCGTCACCCAAATGGGAAATGTTCTCGGTGTTGGGACACCTTTAACCAAGATAGCACTCAGTATACCAATGCAGTGTCACCATGAGGTCCAGATAAGGAAAAAAGTAGTACATAGTACACTGAGCAAACTGCTGAATGACGAACAATCCATCTAGTTTTTTCAAAAGATCTACAGTTATAAATTTAGCACCAACATGTAGTGGATTTTCTAACAATAGTTTTCATTATTTTATTGCATACAATTTTTTTCTAATTATTTAATGAAAATTTGAACAATTTATCGAAAGGTGATTTATTAATAAAAATCTGTAATAGTTTGAATTTGAATTTGAATTGAAAGAAAAATGAAGTCTAGTTAATACTGAGCACATAAACAATTTTAATTGTAGCTTCATGATCAAAAATTTTTATTTGATATTATGTAACTGTAAATTATTTATAAATTCATATTTGACTAAAATTTCATTAAATTTAAATGTCGTTGACCTATCACTTATGAAGTAATAATGTTATCAGCATTTGGATATTATGAAAAATCATTTGCTTAACATTGAGTATTACGGTCAGGTCAAGTTAATGTGCTAAAAATGTCCAAACATATAATAAATATTTTTTTAAATCTATATATTAATAATAAATATTTATGTTTAGAGGTAGAAAGGCAGATTTAAGGATACTAAACTTACTGATACTATTATTTAATTTTCACAATATTTAGACTGTTAATTTGGTTTACTTTTTGTCTCTAAAATGTGAACATCAATACTTTCCATTTTAAAAACCCCACAATTATATAAATATTATTTATTCCCTTTTACTAATTTGGAATTTATACGGGACCGAAAACAGTACAGTTTATTGTTCGTAGTCTGTCAAAAGACATGCTAAATGTGTGTTTTTTTTAAGCGCGAGCGTAAGTTTTTATCGTATGTTTGCACACAAGATTGTTAATATATAGCTAATAATGTAAATATGTTATTTGTTTTTTACGTTTTTAAAAGCATTTAATATCTACTTAAATGTTTACATAAAAAACACTAACTGTCAGGTCAACTAACGTCGCGCCGACTTAATATTCCATGCAGTTTTCGCTTTATACGGAACAGTTATCAAACTGCAGAAGAAACTGTAAACTTTTCGATCTCGTTAAAGTCGCTTAAGTAAAACTATAAAACAAAATATAAAATGAAATTATTGCAGATATAAATAGTGTCAAATAGTTAAAAATATAAAAATTTAAAATACAAAAAAAAATAAAGAAGAATTTATAATATTATCAATAAAAAAAAAATATATATTGAAGTATAGAAATGAAACATATTCTTGAAATTTAAGAAAAAAAAACATTTCTTTTTGAGGCAGTTATTTTGCACATCGTGTACATATATCAGTTGAAGATGTCATATATTTTTTATAGCAACAACACAATTTAAAATATTATTATTTGAATGCACAACACAGATAAGAGTAATTACTAAGCAACAAGAAGTCAGGTAAACAGATGGTGCGTAAAAAAACAGATAGGATTTGATAAACAATGTTACAAAAATACAAGCATATCAAGTAATAACAAAGGTGATGGAAAATTTTTGAACCTTGACTTCTTTTATAATCTTTTTGGCGGCGAACATAGTCTCAATATGTTGGTCTAGATCTCCCTCCACATCTTCATCATCCGAGTCTTGCAAGCCGAGAGCTGCCTTCTGGAACTTCTTGCGCTCGTTGGCAGCCATCGCTTCTGACTCGTCAAATTTGAACCCTAAAATAACAACAGTTTGGCTGATTTTACATTTAAACGTGACACATTAAAAATAACAGAAAATATACTGTGTTAACAAAACTACCCTAATGAAACAAACATTAAAATCTAACATACAAGTGACTAAAATAACTTTATGAAAATGAGTAACAATAAGGAGTTGGTAGGTTTATTTAGTTGTTTTTAAACAAATTTGTGATAAAGATAATATCCCCGTGCTATTTACACAAAAGAAGATTTCTAGTTTTTTATTTTTTTTTTGCTTTTAGGACTTTTTAAATTTTTAGCTCAGAAACGTTATAGAGTAATAATGTTCATTTTTCCTCATTTGGGATGATAAGATTCGATTGGCTGATCAGATTATACCGTGATATTAACTTTTTCACTGCGTTCATGACACCCTTTCTAACATCCGATGTCAACTTCAGTGTGAAACCACGCGTAGATAGATTTTAGTATGTGTTATAAAATGTGCCACATGTGAGTTATAGTAATGTTTCAAAAGTGCCACAGGAAAGAGAAACAAATTGAGAAATAAAATTGTGCAAGTAAATTTTATAAACATTAGACACATGTCTTCAAAAGCTACAGAATGAAAAGTTTCTATTAACGAAGTGATAGAAAATGTAGTAAAACAAGCCTTTAAAGCAACTCTTGGTGTAGAACTGGGGGACATGGGTCTTACTTAGGAAGACACATGGGGGCTAGCTGTTGAGCCAGTAGCTTGGAGCCAGTTGGAATTCATATGTGAGGGATTTCTATACAAAAATATATAAAAAAACGTATAGTCTGTTAAATGTATAACATGTGTCACAATAGTTCAAGTCAGATCCATTAAAAAGTCTAAAGTAAAAAAATACAATTAGGTAAGCATTAGAATGCGATCTTGAAGCGTAGTATAGTATAACAAATCAGAACACTTACCTATGGACATTAGTCTTTCGTAATGATTTGCGGCAATCCTTAATTTAACAAACCAGCATCAAGGTTGCTTTACATATCTAATCCCACGAGCAGCTTCAGATAGTTGACAACTAGTAATTTTACTTTTCCTGGAGTTTGAAATCTACAATAGTCGAGAGTCTTAAGCGGTCAAATTGATCAATACCTGCACAACAAGTGGGATTGAATAATCTTATTATATATTAAAACTAATTCAAATTAGAGGATTAAGAAATGTTTAAATTACATAGTTTGTGTTTTCATACCTCCATGAAGACTCATGCAGTTATATGAAGCCTTCATGAGATCTTTAAGTAAGATGTCTGCATTTTCTTGTTTGTCAACAAAGACTATAATACTTCCCGATTCCTGATAGATTCCGAGTAATTCTAGAAGTTGAAAGAACTTGGCTTCTTCCTCTAACACTGCAACATGCTGCTCAACGTCTTTACATACTACACTGCGCCCACCGACCTGAAAATAACAATTGTTACCATCACTATTAATTCAATATAAATTGTATTGATTTGTTTGTACATGAAACAGTGTGATTGACCAGTATATAACTTTACACACCTGAACTTGTATCGGTTTTTGTAATATTCTTCTGGCCAAAGCTTCCATTTGTCGAGGAAATGTTGCACTAAACATTACAGTTTGTCGGTCCGGTCTTACATTATCGATAATGCGCATAACCTAAAAAAAGTAAACATTTAAGTCCAATATTAAAATCATTAATTTTATTTTATATGAGTAATAATAGACTAAACCAAATTAACATTATTAAGTTATGCCTAAATAAGAGAGAGAAAAAACCTGGTAATACCTGTGGTTCGAATCCCATGTCAAACATTCTGTCAGCCTCATCGAGCACAATGTAAGTTACTCTTCTCAGGTTGGTAACCTTCCCACTGTTAGCGGCCAACATGTCTATCATTCTCCCTGGAGTACAAACAATTATTTCAGCACCGCGTTTCAATTCAGCTATCTAATGGACAAAGTCAAATTCATTTTTAAATTTTGATTCATAATGACGAATATTAAAAATTCCCAATGAATACTTTTGTAAATATAGCATTATAAATAATATAAATGTTGAACTAAAAGATATTTTAACTTCTGATATGGCAAAAAAATTTATTTATTTGTTGTATAGCTGCCCGAAAATTATAGTGCATACTGCACATTGTAAAAATGTAAAATTTAATATAATACATAAACGGATGAGAGGAACTGTTTCATTTCAAAGAGGGGAATTCGTAACATTCCATTTTTTAAATAATGTATATACATTATACATATATCATCGGTCGACGTGCATTACCGCCAATCTACAATTTTTTTTCTAGGATACATTATTTACACTTTCATTATAAATTGCAATAATTAGGTTAAGTAATAAATTGATTAAAATATAATATGTTTTGATTTTTTATGGAACATCCAAAGACAGTTTCAGACTAATGTGAAAATATCGTACTAGACAAAATTGTAGTTTGGCGGTAATGCACGTCGACCGATGATATAATGGTGACTGGAGTTTAACTGCCCAGAACTCTGATTACACAGGCCAACAAAATGAAAAAAAAAATTTGGTGCCAGAAATCTAACATCTGATTTTAGATGTTTTTAATGTGCTGATTCCAAAAATGCCACCAGATTTTTTCTATCAGCTCTAGTTTTTTGAGATACACGTTACAGGTCAAATGATATAGTTTTTTCTGATAAAGGACAACAAATAAAAGAGATAAATATGTACTTAATCGTCAAAATAGAAATTTCCCAGAATCTAATTAGCCAAATGGATACCTGGAATTGTCCCTGACCCAATGTTCCTATACTAGGAACTACTCAATACAATGCTCTTAATACTTTTTATACCTGTAATTGCCTATGACCCGATCCTTCTATACCTGCTTGGCTGTACTTGATTTAGTATATTACTGAGTTTTCCCAAGTAAAGTTTGTGCTATCACTTTGTGTAAATTTTGGTCGTTTTGTTAGTATCAAGACACTAAACTGAAACAATGGCATCCACAAGCAGACGTACCTGTGTAAATCACCCGATGTTTTTTGTTATGTGTGTGGTGAATACACTTTGAAAGAGAGCAGAAAAACGATTTCTGACTTTGTGAAAAGAGCTTATCTTGCCTATTTTGGCGTTCATTTAGGAGATCAAGATAAATCTTGGGCCCCACATTTCATATGTAAAACATGTGTTGAACATTTGCGACAGTGGACAACTGGAAAGAGGAAGTGCCTAAAGTTTGGTGTACCAATGGTTTGGAGAGAAACCGCGGAACCATCATGACGACTGCTATTTTTGTCTCGTTAATATTAAAGGCATAAATAGAAACAATAGACACAAATGGACATATCCTGATCTAGATTCTGCAAGAAGGCCTGTAGTGCATTCGGAAGAAATACCCGTTCCATCATTCAGCAGTCTACCCGAACTGAAGTTAAAAGAATTCAATCAGAAAACGACAGTAAAAGTTCACTACCTCAACAGCCACCTAGATCGTTTTCCAGAAAACTTAGGTGATTGTAGTGAAGAACCAGGGGGAAAGATTCCACCAGGATATTTAAAACTATGGAAGATCGTTATCAAGGACGATGGGATAGCCACATGATGGCGGACTACTGCTGGAGCCTTCAGCGAGACTGCCCTAGTAAACTCCATTCTAGAAAATCGTATATAAAAGAAAATTTTTTATGTGATTAGTGACTAATGTAATTATGTAAATTAAGTTTTTGCAATAAATACTTGAATCCATGTGTCTTTGTTTTTTTTTAACTGTCAATAGTAAATATTATATATTATTAAACAGTTATAACGTAAATTATATACACAATTTTTTTTTAAATCTCAAAAACTAGATCTGATAGACAAAATCTGAGAACTTTTTTACATTCTGCATCCAAAAACTACTCAGGAACAGTTTAAAAAATCGCAGGCACCAAAATGTGTGTTGGCCTGTGTTATCTATTTGTCTACTTGTAGATCGCTAAATCAGATCAGTTGGGTGATTACAGGAATATCGACAAGTAGATACAGGTCGGCACGAGGTCGATATCGGCCTAGTATCAAAGTACATCCATAGAAAATCAACAATATAAGACCGTTCCAGTAATTGCCCAACAGGGGTAGATCGCTAATACAGTTAGATAAAAAATTCTTCCAAAGCATCATAATAAACATTCGACAAATAACTTCGAAATAAAATCGATTCAGCACACTCATCTAAAACTTATATAGTCCCATTTAGGGAAAACTGCCCGGTCTAATGATTTCAAAGTAAGTCACGATTAAATAAAAGCAAACCTGTTCCGAAATTCCCGTCCTCCCATAAACACAGACAACATGTAGTCCTAATGATTTACAAAACCTTTTGATATCTTTTCCGATTTGCATACAGAGTTCTCGAGTCGGTGTCATGATAAGGGTTATAGGACCATCTGTTTCTTCCAGAGGCGGCTGATCTAGTACGTGGCGGAACATGGGTAACATGAAAGCCAATGTTTTACCAGACCCAGTTTTTGCTATGCCAATAAGATCTCTATAACAAACAAAAGCAGTTAAAAAATGACTGGTAATGATATTTTTTGTCCAAATTTGAAGACCTATTGTTTGTTACCTGCCAGACATGATAGCTGGAATAGCTTGACTTTGGATTGGCGTAGGCTTTTCATAAGCCAATTTTTTCAAAATGTCCAATTCCTTTTTGCTGATTCCGCACTGCGCCCAGTTTTTGATTGTTTTAGGGCAGCCTTTACCCCTCACATCGATACCTTCAAGTTCTACTTTATAGGCGTCTACTTCCGCTTGCGACATGCGACTTATTTCTGGCACCTGCAGTATAAAATAAAACTTTAGAGAATAGTTGGGAGCATAACATATTACATATTTCAATTTAGAGTGACATCTATCTATTCCACTATTGAAAGGAACAAGTAACATATTTTTAAAATATATCTTTACCTCTGTATAAAATGCCTTTGTGAAGGGGAGGTAGGTTAGGACAGTATGATCTACTTTAGCAAGATCTTTCCTTTGCCTGGAAGCAAGATTTGCCGCTGTATCCTTGATGTCTTCCGTTTCTTCTTCTGAAGAATACTCAAGGCCATCTGGTTTTGTTCTATCAATTCACCTAGAAACAGAAAAAAATACATTGCCTATATTGTCGATTTTATTTCTACAAATTTAATATGCGCTGAATAATGTAATCATGTAAAAAAAAATTTGAAATGCCTAGGTAACTTTACCTTTATTTTTTTTTTCTCTTGTGTCTTTGTAGTTGTTCCAGATAATATAACAACGCCAGTATTACTCAATGGTTGACCTTTTTTCCATCAATTATTCCCCTCGCTTGATCCAACTTATTTACTTTCCGGACTTCCTATAAAACAGAATATTATTTATGTTATGCATAGTTCTAGCTGTCATAATAACTTGTTATGAAGCATGCAACATCAATGTTTAACATCTTGGTGTTATTATATTACTAATTTATTTATAAGATAGATTGAATACTATTTGAAACAGAGGGGGTCTATATTATTTTAAGGAAAATAAATGAGTAAATATATTAATAAAATTTACATACTTGTTGAACTTCAATCATGAAAGCATCAAGGGGATCAATTTCTTCATCCTTTTCAGCTTGTGTTTTGGTCTGCCCCAGTTCCATCTTCACCTTAAAATAAATTCTTGTGATAATTTCCATAATACATTATGTATTACATATTTAACATAAACACTATACTTTATACATTGGTTTTAGAAAATACGGTAAAGAATTTATAAGTAAATTAGTAAATACCGTTGTTGCCAGCTGTTATAACATTAATATGAGACCGACCCGTTGATGCACTTTAGAATATACATATTTAAAAATGGGCAGCATTTGCACACTTCAAAAATACAACAGAAAAAGAGTTGAAAAAGTAAATGCAGAAATAAAATTGTACACACATTAAAACCAACTGGGTATTGACTTCTATTAAGTATATCACGTTTTCCACAAAAAGTGAACAGATAAAATCACCTTCATCGGCGGAGTCATCTTCCAGCGACCACTTCTTGGCCGTGGAGTGGTGAGCGGCTGCAGCCATCAGGGTCCCCCGGGTGAGCTCCCTCTTGGCCGCCTCCAGCTCCTTCCGTTTTCCTCTCCACTCTCCAGCGCTCGATACGCTCTCGCCGCTTTTGCATTTCCACTTCCAGCTGTTTTTGTTCTTCTTCCTAAAAAGAAATTTAATATTCATATCAGTACACAAACAAGTTATTGACAACACTAAAGTTTTTCATCAATACCTAAATTAAATGTTTGTTAGAAGATATTGCTGAAAAGCCTTTGCAAACTTATGCTATGTAATTGTATATGAAGATTTAAATAAATTAAATGTGTAGAAATGTCTTATTTGAATACTGCATACCTTATCCACATTTCCAGGGTCAAACTCTGAAACGTCTTCTTTACCATGTTTCTCAACTGATCTGGAGCGTTCCTTGTCTTTCGGGCGTTCTGAATCCCTCGAGTGGCGCCTGAATCGGGATGAAGATGCTTTATCATTGTCTCGTTTTGCGCTGAAAATTATGTTTATTAATACTAAAGTCTCCTAAACCGCATTCAAAGGACACAAAGAAAGACGCAGCACTGAAACCGGTCGGCTGAAAGACGGTGGCTGAGGGGAGAGTTGAAGGCAAAAGCTGGATTTGGGCAGTAGCGCCATCAAAGAGGTGTTTGAAAATTAGTTTTCTCTCAATGTTGATATTATAATATTAAACTTTGAAGTTTTTTTTAAATTGAGGCGCCGAGGACAAGACTTAAGTTAGTTTTCAAAAGATGTAAAGGATTTGTGATTTGTGAATATTTACTTATACGTGAAAGCAATTATCGCCATAATTCACTAACTTGTGGTCGTTAAATATTTAATGTTGGATATTTCAAAATATAACAAAATTTTGCTCGAGTTCCACCGGCCTCAGCATGTCTTAACTTATCTACAATGAAGGTTTCATAATGATGTTTTTCCTTATGTAAGGTTTAAATCGGCAATGCGTTAAAGAGAAATATATTTCATTAAAATAACAAATTATGGAAAAGGCATAACGCAACGCTCTCTACATTTAACATGAAACTAGATTTAGTCTCATTAGGAATAAATGTTACACAGACGTTTTGGTACACAGCTGTATGGCCGATAAACTATTTTAAGTGTATATAATCTGTTAAAACTATGGCTCTTGGTTTAGTTGCACATAGTACGCTTTATACCTTAAATTAATATTATGTTCTAATAAAACAGTAATGAGGGATAAATTATTATAAAAAAATATTTACGATTTCCGTTCCCCACTGTGTGTCCGCTTTTCCCGTTTCCCTTCACGGTCTCTACTCCGACTCCGCCGATGTTTAGAAGATTTAGATGGCCTTTCTCTAGAGCGAGAACGTCTTCTTTTTCTATCGGGACTCAGTGATTTACTCTGAGAACGACGTCTACTTTCTCTGTCACGTCTAAAATTTAAGAAAAGTCATGTAAACATAAAGCATCCACTCTGGAATTTAAGTGACTATTATAAATGATTATGATATAATATTATAAAGCAGGAGCTATAGGAATGATTTGCAACTGAAACAGCGACCTGCAGGAAATATCATAATATTACGTGTATTGGAATATCAGCAAATCCAATAATATTGTCATTTTTTAATATTAGTCAATAACCTTTATTTACTCACCCGCTTCTTGTCATATTATAAAATTCTTATCGTTATTGGATCGTCAATATTACCAGGTAAGATTACACTGTATCAGATTCCTGATATTTGAGAATGATTTTTGAACTTTTTTTAGATTTTTTTAAAACAAATAACCTATGTTTTTCATTTAGAAACTGGCGAACCTGACGCATAAGCATAACCCTAAAAACAAAATAACTCAAGCATATTCTATGCATTCTATGGAATTTCATCAATAGGGATGTGCTAAAAATCGATATAATTCAATTAATAAAATTTAAAATTGAAAAATTACAAGTGTATGTAGACCTCTATATTCTGTAATTAAATTTTTTATTTTTATTTTATCATTTTATGGCATTTACATTTTGAGGTTTTCTTGTCAATGAAATTTTGGGTTTATTTTCTGTTTTTACTAAATAATTGTCCCAATTTCATAAAATTTCTTAAAAACTGACGAAATAAATATAACACCCAATAACTTTTAAATTCAAATTTAAAAATTTTTTTTAAACCCCCCCCTCCCCAAAATTTAAAAAATTTTATAAATTAATATTAATTTATTTTAAATCCCCCTTTCCTTAAAAATTTTATTTTATTTCTCAAAACCCCCAAACCCTAAAAACAAAAAAAAAATTCCCCAAAAATTTTTTCACTTTCCTTTTTTTTTTTAAAAACCTTCTAAACCCCCCGCGGTTTCCTTTTGCGGGGGAACCCCCTCCCCCTTGGCTGGGATTTGAAAAATTCGTTAAACAGGGTTTAAGGAAAAAAATTTTTCCCTCCCAGCAAGAGGGGGCTTTGAAAGGCCCGCCATTGGGTAAATTTTCTTGTTTTTAGTTTTTAAATAATGAATAAAACTTCATTATCCGTTTTCCCTTTATCTTTAAAAGGTCCCCTTGGGGGAAAGCACGCGGAAACTCCGGAGGGGGTTTTTATAATTCTTTTAAAACAATTTATTTTAAAATTTTTTTTAGGGAATTTTTTAAAAATTTTAAATTTAAAAAATTTAATAACCTGCCCCCTTGGAACCGGCCGGGAAACTCCGGGGGGGGGGTGGGTTGTTCATGGGGGGTTTCCTTGGGGAAAAAATTTTAAAAATTTTTTTGATAGGGGCATTTTTTTTTTAATTTAAAACTATTAAATTTAAAAAGCACTTTTTTTTACGGTTTTTTTGAAATTAGGGGGGGGGTTTTTGGGCTTTTTTAAAAATTTTTTTTTTGCTGGTTTTTCAGGTTTAATCCCAATTTGGGGGTTTTGCCCACGGCCTTGTGGGAAATTTTTGAATTTTATTAAATTTTATCCTTTTACCAGTTAAAAATGGATAAATTCACCTAAATTTTTTATTCCCTATTTTAATCAAAATTTTTTTAAGGGAAATTTTTAATGAATTTTTTAAAAACCCTTTTTTAAATTTTTTTTTTTAAGGGAAAAACCCCCAAAAAAATCCCCCCTCTTTGGGGGTTGGGGGGCCTTAAAACGTGGAAAAACGGTGTAAAAACTTCTTTTTATTTAAAAATTTTCTATGGAATAATGGGAAACAACCCTTACAATTCAAATGTTTTTTTAAAAACTATTCCCCTTTTTTTAAAAAAATCAATTGGGTAAATTTTTTAAGGGATTATTCTTTTATGTTTCTTTCCTCAAAATGTTGTTAAAAACTAGTTTTTTTTGGGAAAATGGGGTTTAAAAAAAGAAACCAACCCCTTAAATTCAGGGGTGTGGTTATTTTGAATCGGTGTTTTTTAAAAATTTGGGTTTTTTTTGAAATCCAAAATTTTTTAATAAACTTTTCAAAACTCCCCAAACCGGGGGAAGAACCGGTTAAAAAGGAGAAAGTTTTTTTTTTACAAACATTTAAAAATTAAAAAAAATTTTGGAAGGAATTTTTGTCCAAATTAAATTTTTTAATAAATTTTTCTTTTATTTTTTGGGAAATTTTTGGGTGTTTTAAAAAATTTTCTTTTGCTTTTTTTTTCCCCAAGGGGAAACCCCTTTTAAATTTTTGTTTTTTTACTTGATTTTTTTTTTTTAAAAATTAAAGGAGTTGGGAAAAACAAACAATCATTAAAATTGCAAATTACTTTTGCTAAAATGGCCTTTTTTTCCCCAAAAAAAATTTAAAAAAAAAAAAGGTTTGGGGGATTTTTTGTTTTTTTAGTATTCAATTTTAAAACCCTTTTTTTAAAATTTTTTTTGTTTTTTTTACTAATTTTTTTCCAAATTTTATTTTTAAATTGTAATTTTTTTTTTTATGGGAAAAATTTTTCTTAAAAAAATTTTTCTTTGTGTTTTTTTTGGGGGAAAATTTTTAATTTGGTTTTTTAATTTTTTAGTTTTTTAATTTTTTGGAAGTGATTTTTTTTTTTCTTTTAAATTTTTTCAAAAAACTTCAAAATTCGGGGTTTAAAGGACAAATTAAATATTAAATTATACCCTTTGGGTGTCAAAAAAGGCCTTTTTTCTGTTTTCCCAAAAGTAAACCCAAAAAAATTTTAAAGGTTGGGGATTTTTACTCCCTTCTTTTTTTTCTTTTTTAAGATTTTTTAAAAGGTATTTAAAAATTTTATTTTTTAACCCCTTTTTCATTTTTTTTTGTAATAAAAAGTTATTTCTTTTAAAAAAATTTATTTCTAAAACTGTATTTTTTCTCTGGGAAAATTTTGGTTGGTTTGGTGAACATTAAAATATGGTTTTTCAATTTTAAAACCAGTTTTTTTTTTTGTTTTTGGAATTGCTATTTTTTTTTGTTTTCCTTTTTAAACTTGACAATACCCTTTATTTTTTATAAAATTTTTTTGGGGTTTTATTTTAAAGGTACAAAATTTTTTAATTTTTTAAAAAGGGTTAATTTAAAAAATTTTGGGTCACCCCCTGTTTTTACTGGGGACCGTCAAATCCAAAAGTACCTTTCCCCAAATTTGTTTAAAAATTTTTTGGGACTTTTTAAAAAAGGGGGGGTCCCTTTAAACCCAAAAATTTACTTTTTTCTCCTTTTAAGGGCTTTTCCTTAGGGCCAGAAAGGGGGGTAAAATTGGTGGCCCAAATTCCAGCCTTGTTTTCCCTCTGTACTTAGTAAATTGTTGGGAAAAAAAATCCCCTATTTTTTGTCCAAACTTTTTTCTGCGGAAATTTTTGGAAAACTTTAAACCCCTTTCGGTTTTTTTTGGATTTTTTGAAAAAAACCCAAAAAAAATTATAAAGTTTCAAAAAAGGCCCAGGTTTTTTTTAAAAAGAAAATTTTGGGGCACCCAAAGTCTCAAAAAAATCAAATTTTTACAACCCCTTTATTTGGAAAACAACTTTTCCCTTTTAAAAGTTGTATTTTATAAAAATTTTAAAGGGAAAATATTTTAATTTTTTAATGAAATTTAAAACCATTTTTTGGTATTTTCTAGTGTTTTTATTTTTATAAATTTTTACAATTTTAAAAGGAAAAAAGTAAATTTAAAATTTTAGGAAATTGGGCAAATTGGTCCCTTTAGCCCAAAATGGTTTCTGATTTGGGGAAAAAGGCGTACGGGGGGTTTCCTTAGGAAGGGCTTCCAAAAATTTGGTTAAACAAAGTTGGAAAAATTAAATTTTTTTAAAAAACATTGCTTTTTTGGTTTTGTGTTTGTTCAAAGAATAAAATTTTAAAAAAAAAAAAAAACTTTAAACCCATAATTTTTGAAGGGTTTGGGTTTTTTAATAGAAAAAACTTATTTTGGAAAAGGGGTTTTTTAAAACCCAATTGGTTTTAAATTTTTGAAAATAATTAATTTTTTATTTAAATTTATATTTTTTAATATTTTTTTTTTAAGATTAAATCCCGGGTTTTCAAAAAAAAAATAATGTTTGGGGGCCTTAAAAAATTTTTAAAAACCTTTATTCTTTGTTGGGTTATACCCAAAAAAAAAATATTATAAATTTTTTTTTTATTAAAAAAAATTTTAAATAAATAAAAAAAAACAGGAACACTTTTATTTAGGGGGAATTATTTAAAAACCTTTTTAAATTATTTTTAAGAGGGGGTTTTTTTTTTTGAAAAAAACAAAAATTTCAAAATTTTTCAAAAAATATATTTAAAAATTATTTTTAGGTTTTACTTTTCTAAATTTTTGGGGGCTTGTAAAAATTTATTTTTTTTTAAAAAAGGTTAAAAAACGATTAAAGGGTTTTTTAAAAATTTTTTTTCTTTTTAAGAAAAAATTAAAAAATTTTGGCTTTATTTTAAAAATTAAAATAAAAAACCATTAAATTTTTTTTTTGTTTTACCCCTTAATTAAAAAATTAATCCCCACCAACTTTTTAAAAGGTTTTTTTTTTTAAATTATTGTCCCCTACTTTTATTTTTTAGATAAAAAATTTTATTAAATTTGAAGGGGGAAATTTAAAAAAAATTAAAAAAAAAAGTTTATGAACCTAAAAAAATAAAAATTTTTCATTTTTTTTATCAAAAGGGTTTCAAATTTTAAAATTTTTTTTTAAAGGAAATTGAGTGAATTTTTTAAAAAAAAGGGGATGGGATTTATTCTTTATTTAAACAAGGCTTGAAAACTTTTTTGGAAAGGTTTAAAATTTTGGGGGGGGATTTTTATCTTTAGTTTTTTAAAAAAATTATTAAAAGGATTTTAAATTAATAAAAAAAAACTTTTAAACCTAAAAAAATTGGTTTTAAAAAATTTAAAAAATTTGATTGTTTTTTAAGTTTTGCGTTTAAATTTTTTATTTTATAAAAAAAGATTTTATTACCCAAATTTTCAAAACAAAAAAATTTTCAAGGGCCAATTTTTTGGAAAGGGTTTAATTTTTTTTAATCACTCCTTTAATTTTTCTTATAACTTTACTTCATCTTTTGTATAAATAATTATTGTTATTATTATGAAATGTGAAATGTAAATAAATACATAAATAAAACTAATATTATGTTAACTTTAACACCTGTATCTTTATTAAATTCATGATTTTGAGTCTATAATATGGTTGGCGAATTCTGAGAAATTATTATTATTACATGTGTCTAATCTGCATGTCGATTTTATATTTTTGTAAATCTACTATGGTGAAGGTGTGTAGTGGTATTTGCACGTTGGTGTAGTCAAGTTTTGTCCTGACGAAGAGACGGGTTACGTCTTGAAAACCGGTAGACATACGGTGAGTAGTTTTATACAAAAAAATGTTATTAACATAATATTAAAATTGCTTTGAATATTAATAAAATAAAACTAAACCTAAAATGAGCATGTTCTAAAATTATCAAAAATTAGCACCTGTGTCCTTTTTGATAAGTTTTGCTTGTTCTAAATTTGTGTTATTTTATAACACAAATAGCTCATACATAATTCGAAGAGAAAAAAAAGTAAGTACAAGGAACACAAATTGCCACAATTTGTTTTAATTTTTTAATAATATAATCACTCACATTTTTCAAGAGAATTTGCACACAATCTGTGTGCCCCTCCCAAATGGCAGCTAAGAGTACGGAAATGCCATGTTTGTCGTATACCTGGAAATTAATAACGCGTCTACTAAAAAAAATGCTAATAAAAATTATACACTAATAGTGGTTCATATTACAATTTTTTTTCAATCAAGCTAATTAAAGCATTCAAATTGTAGATCTGGAGGTTTATCAACTCTCTGATTTTTTTACCTATAATTAAAAGGGAAAGAATTAATCAAATTACTAGTCAATCCATTATCAAGATTTTCAATTATCATCGTCGTCGTGGTGAAGAGAGCCAACCATCATACAATATGTAAAGGGCTTAGCTCTCTTCACGACCACGGCGACGTTATCTGGATTGACCCTATCATATCATGTCAGGAAAATAGCTTTTAAAAAATGCGTTTTGTATTACAAAAGTAATGTCACAGATAAATGTGTTGTTGCTTACGTTGGGATCGGCTCCTTTATCCAAGAGGTATGTCAGGACATCTCCTTGACCATAGTCCGCCGCGTAGTGCAACGGAACTCTTCCATCAATCAAGGCATTTACATTTATTTTCTACAAAAACAACACAAAAACTATTATAGAATCTACAGAATTCAACTCGTCTCTTTCCGTAATGTGGTATGGAGATGAAATTCATGGCAAAGAAGACGAAATTCAAAATGGAGGATAAGGAAAAAGGATAGGCAGGGAGAATTTCATACTTAAAAGCCCAATCATTATTGTATACTTACTTTCACAAATAGTAAAGAATTCATGTTTAACTGAATACTTACATGAATTATTTTGGAAAGAAATAAGTTAACTTGTAGGAATATATTTTTTAATAGAAATAAGTTTACGCGTAAAGGTAAAATATCATACTTGTAAAAACCTATTGTGTTATTGAAAATATTTAGGTGATAAGTATGCACTCAAGCGTGGCGTTCTCTTATTCTGATAATTACACTCGCAACCTTTGACGTGCCAGCCAACTACACAAATTTAGTATTGGAAAGTTAAAACATAGGCAATATTTTATTAATCTCAGATATTGGCAACGTTTTTATGTGTTAAACATTTCGATACGGTAAATAAATGCACAGATTGCAATGAAATGTGAGCGACAATAAACAATAAATAAACATTTACCTTATTCTCAACGATATTCTTAACTTGTTCAATGTCACCATTTTTTATTCCCCAAACTAATTCGCTCATTTTTAATGGATTTTGGGAATATTTTTCACTTTATAACAGAATTTCGAGGGACCGGCGGATGTGACATCTGTCAAATGCAGTGATGTATATTGCAATAGACAAAAAATATTTTCAATTTCGCTTATTCACACTTGTAAAAAAAAAAATGTCAAGTAGGTACCTACTCGCAATCATTTAAAAGTTATGCACGGTGACGTGACCCGCGGACGTTCCCCTCGATACAATCGTAGTCCTCGATTTTCCCCGTGGAATTAAGAACTGAGAAATCATATGAGAAATCAAATAGGTTTTGGATATTAAAGCGCTAATTAACCAAATATCTGCCTATTTAGATTAGATGCATTTCTGATCAGTAATCATTACGTAAATTTTCCAAGAGAGTTTTACAAAAAGTATTTATTCGTCGGCTACGCAAGAAAATAGTGTAACTCCAGAAATGTCAAAAAAAAATTTTTTGATGCCATTCATTTTTTAGTTTTCGATCAGAGGTTTATGCGGTAAAAAGGATTTAATTAAAAAAAAAAATTGTAATCAAAATCACAGATCATGTTACCCTGCATTCTTAACGTTTTTTGCCTTTCTTGTAAAATTGCCCAACTTGGAGTTACACCCCATTTTCTGGTGTAGCTGACAATATCGTCCATGTAATTGCAATACCGCGTATGAGCAATTCAAACCAAAATGCATAATATTTTTAATGATTTTACTTGAGGGGCATAACACGTATTGATTAGTACATTCAAGTTTTGAGATTGATCAATCTGTGTTTGCAATTGGTCAGTCAATATCGCATCGTTTTCGTTTAAAAATTAAGCAAAATTATGTATGTATTTAATTTTTATTTGAATTAAAATGTACTAGCGAAAATACATTTCCTGATATATACAAAAATGAAATAAAAAAACCTTGTATTTTTAAATTTGTGAATTTCCTTTTATTTTTTAGGGAAATTCTGTGTTTTTTTAACTCTCCCTGGAACATTTCAATCAATAAATCAATAGATTTTAAATGCGCTATTGCATTTACATTGCTCTAGGGCCTCTAGGCGCTAAATTCCTAAGATGGAGGATTTTTCTCTAAATGTAAATTAAGGCCAAAAAAAATGGTCAGCTGAAAATGCTTAGCAATTTTCTCAACAGATAGAACCCTTAGAAATGTGGAATGACGAATAAGAATTCAATATTGTATATATTTCCAACTATCCAAAATTTATGTTTAATAGATAATATGCGGAATTTTGTATTTCTGTAATTTCCAAGTCACCAAGCCAAGGTCCACGTCCCGTAGTTCTAATAGTGGACATCCAGGATGTCGGGAACCTGATCCCTTGTACGGCGTATGTATGGCAGGATCTCTTAGCTTGGAAGCAGGTTGTGGAATCCATAATATGCTTGATATAGTGACCGGATATAAAATGATGATTATTAGGTACCCTTAATCTGGGTAATTTTCATACTTACTGCTTTTCGATACTTACTTTCATTCCCATTAAACAGCTTACAGTGCAGATTTCAGCCAGTTGCTTGCGACTTACACATAAACGTTTTGTAATTGGAATACACAGTTCCATGACTTCTGTAATGTGTCCGCAGTTATTATTATTATAGTGATTCCTTCAAGGCCCGCAGCATACAGGAGGTTGTTTGGCATGACACATATTGCACCATGAATTCTATACTGCCCTAACTCAACAAAGTCACCTTTTGGAAAATATTTCATGTCCCACAGGAATTGAACCAGCAACCTCATGCACTACCATTATTCTACGAGGAGGACAAACAACTGTCTTCCATATTTATGCAATAAGAGCCCTTGAGGAAGTTATTTTTACAAACTTAATGAAGTACTCCATTTCAGCATATTTATTTTCAGTACTCACTTACACTTGGTTAGAAAAATTTGCTAAATTCGGTGCCTCAAGATACTAAGTGTATACATTTATTTACATTTCGCCGCCGCCTCATGGTGGTGTAGCCAATGCAGTGCGTTATGCACCACTGGCTGCAGATAAAGGAGACTAGTAGTAGTATTTATTTTTTGCCTGACTTAGTAATAGAGATCCGAGCCAGATTGAAACTAAGAAGGCTCAGGGAATAGTTGTTTAAAATACAACATAGAAAAAATTATCTTAATAAGGAGAAACAATAGAAAACAACTTTATAAGGTTTGTATATTTTATATTTTTTTATTAAAATTCGAAACATACTGTGTTGTTACAAAGGATTAACAATAAATTATGTTTTTAGGTCAATTATTGCAAGATAGTTTTAAAAAAGAAATACATATCATTTATCTATAAAAATAAAGGATTCAACAGTGTATTTTAATAATAAAGTAGCAATATTTATTTTGAAATACAATGTACACAATAATAAGAGCAAAGGGTAAATCTTTTCTGACCCATTTTCAATCCAACAGAAGAAATAAACTAAACAATAAATTGTTTTGACCTTAATGACCCCTTAGCTAGATTTTCAATTAATACAATAATTTATTAACTTATAAGTTTGGACCTAATTAACTTAACAGTGTAAACAATAATTATTCAGTAATATGAATAAAGATACTAAAATAAAAAATAAAAACCAATGTCCGTACTATTTCAACGTATTAATTTAGGTACATATAAAATAATATGTTTCAAGTATTTCATATTTATAAAGTGAAAATGGCTTTAGTTGTAGAAGCTGGTTTGTATAGATCTTTGTGCAGTTGAAACATTATAGAACTCCTACCTCCAATCTTAAGTTTTTCCTTCAATTTCTTCCCAATTTCCATTACAGCTGCCGTCTTAGAAGCATCTCTTAACCAAACAGCTGAAAGCACAATCATCATTTACTTGATGTTATCAACTATACTATAAACAGGCTAGGAGTAAAGGTTTAGGTATTCATTTACTCAAAATAACACCGTTTTTAACAATGTAGATTAAAAAAAAACTTCTCTATCATTATTGACATATCAACGAGACGGAGAAGCTGTGAAAAAGAATTTGGATTATCTAAGCGTTTACAGGGCTTATGCCTGTCATCGGCTGGTTTAAGTGACCATATGATGAATAGGGTTGTTCCCGATAGCATGAATATCCTTGAAAACGTTATAAATATTTAAAGTATATTTTTACAATTCCAACGATATAAAACACAATGATCAAAAATGTTGTTTTCATTTATAAATATATGTTTTAAAAACACGAAATTACGAGTGACTTTTAACGCCCGTTATTGGCTAATGACGTCTTACCCGTCCATTATAAAAGGCGGGAATGTCATTACGAAGTGAGCGCTCATATTGATGTGACATCACACCGCATGCGCGCCAAATGGAGGATTTTGCGAGCGATTTGAAAAAGCGCTATTTCAAACCGCGCTAGAAAATTCATATGACATCGTAAAAATTTTAAAAAAATTCCCTTGATATTGTAATTTTTCAATCTATTTTTTTAAATAAAAAATGAAAATCGGAAAGAACCCAATTACAACATTCTCCATTCTGTCTATCATCTGACCTGAACCATAGATATTCAAGAAATTCCGAAAGACGTCTATTTAAATTTTCATTTGTCGTTTCACATATTATTTTATGTATATTATTATCACTCATGTGTGATATGCATACATGAAGATATATAGAGGAGTAAACCTACCAACTTTATCTTGCTTTGGTCTAATATTGACTACAGCTCCATTGACATCATCAGCATTATCAAATACCTCACCAATAAGACATAAACACTGGAAGGATACAAAAAATTTATAAAAAATTAAACAATTATTTAACAAGTCAAGAGAAAGATTAAAAAATCAGTTACGATGTACATTCATTTAATGATTTGCTCGCCTGATAACCAGCATTATGAATTTTGGTGTTTTCAGAATGATATTCTGTATGTTTAACAGCCACAAAGCTTTAACAAAATTATCACATACACCACAAACTATTTTGTAGGGAAGCAGAGAGACAATCTCTACCGTACCTTGTACCGGGCCGGGTTGTGGTGGCCAGTGGTAGATTCGGGGACTCCAGATTAGAATCTCTAGGTTCAAATCCCACTCTAGCACGACTTATTTCCTGCTTTCCAACTATTTGAAAACAGCCATGAAATTGGAATATTGAGTATATCATAAGAACTCAAATGCTTCTTTTTTTTTTAAAGAAAAAAAAACACTTACTGCATCGAGCCAAACTCTATCTAAATCGATGGAGCGTTGTCTCTTATCCAGTGTTACTAGCCAGCGCCCTCCGAGATTGTTGGCGGGATGCTCCCACATCGGCTGGATGCCAGACTTGAATACAGAATAGTCACATCCAGTTTTTAGTTCAGAAGCTTGCTTTATATGATTATAGATACTGAAACAAGGAAAAATTACATTTTATAAACGCACATCAGAATAAGGAAACATTCGACAAAACTTCATGTTAGTAAGAATGATTAGATTGTTTTCATAATAAGTATTATGCAATTCAGTGATTCATCTCTCCGCTACAAAGGAAGTCGAGTCTCACTTTATTGATTTATGTGTTTTTTTTTTAATCATTAGAATAAGATTTTTTTCTGAAACTTGTTAAGATGACGCTAGGAAATGAATTAGTTTGTGTAATAGTACAGGGTGACACAACTTTTGTGTAACATTACACAGAATAAAGCGTACCAATTTTAAATATAATCTTAACGATTTAAGCTTCAATCAAATCCATGTCACTGGCAACAATTCCATCATATTACAAAATCAAGCCATACATTACATAAAACAAACGGCAGTATAGTAGTACTGGACTTCTGGTGTTTTAGAACAAACTATTTTAGCAGTGGTATACTGGAGGACTTCCATGTTTTAAGCATTTATAGAATATGAATATATTAACAAAATGACATGTGCATCGATATTGAATTACCTCCAAAAATCTTCAACTGTATCAAAATAAGTTATTTCTTTCTGCATATCTTCCCAGCTGGCCCCCTTAATAGGTTCAAGGTACCATAGCTTCCAAGCATTTTGCAGGGGGTGCTTGATCAAAAACTCGGGAGCTATTTCTACACCTTCTTCTTTAAGTGGTGGTGCATCTGATGATAAAGGCTGAAAAAATGCGGCAGTATAAATTGATGAACTCTGTACGACATTCAAGTACGAAGATAAGCAATGACTCGATTAATTACGACAGCAGGTAAAGAAATTTTAAAACTTTCTAAATGACATTGACAAATTTAAGAGATCAAACAGTGTGGTCAAATAAATATTCAAGTTCTAGGATTAGATTTAAATAATATTATTTATGTTTTTTAAGAACTAGTGGAGATTTGGCACTATTTATAGTATCGTTAGCCTAAAAATGAAACGTCAGATTAACGATCGAGATTCGGCGGTTTGGTCAAAGCGTTAAGTAGGTTGGGTACTTATCTTAAGAACTGAGAATTATTAGTTAAGTAATGACAAGCAATTCGTTCGAAAATTACGAATGTGAAATAATACTGTCATATCGACGTGGGAATAAAAGCAGCATGCCAATTTAGGTATTTCACAAGCAATATGGTATCCACTAAACAACTTTTGCTTTGCTGTAATAATCAATAATAGGAACATTAAATACTATTTTTAAAAAAAAACAACAACCTGATTCTTACCTGAACTTCTTCAGCCCTTGCAACTTCCATCATTTCTTATTTTTTTGCTTGCAACGATCAAATTCAGAAACAGTTTGCCTTCCTTGCAGATTAAAAATGTCGCCGCTGTTCGTAAAATCACTGATTCACTCGTGCATAGATAAAGATAAAAGTAGATAAAAGCTTCTGCGGCCTTAACACATAGAGTTTTCGTACGTTCGTTTTCCAAACTTTACAAGCAATCGTAGGTATACGCCATGAAACTAGATGGCGCTTATGCTTTTTGGATTTGTAAAATCTCAAAAACGTCACGTGAAGTACAGTGCATATTACAGCACGTTCACCGATGTTCACAGCTAGCTGTTCGCTAACAACGTTAAGGCCGCAATACACTTGAGCGCCACTCGCCAACGCTGGTTTCCAACTTATCTAGCCATCTCTTTTTATCACACTTTTATTTATCGGAAGTACTCTTCTTAAATCTACTCCCACCGCCAGGATGGCTTGGTGGCAGCCATGTCTATAGGCCGCTTTAGTTTACATTTTGCATAGATGAGTTCCTTTTTCTATTTAGGGATGTACATCGTCATTAGCTTAAGTAGATACTATTTTCGAAGGCAGGTACTTTTTATAAATAAAGGTCACCATTCACGTTCGTGAGTCATGGACGAGTAAACATGACACGAGGTAGAATCATAAAATAGGTTTGTAGCACGTTTGGGTTTTGTAAGAACTTGCTATTTTTTCATATATTATGATACATATTATAATATTATACATGGTGTAACAAAAGTCGAAGTAAAACCCGAAAACTATTGAATCTACATCATATTGGAAGCCGAATATGTAATATGACTTTTAAATCAATTTGAGCTTGAAATTTTTTTTTTCTTTCTCATAAAAATTAATTAATTAATTAGTTTTTTACGCAAGCAAATACTGTTTATAACTTCATGGGCCGACAGTTGGATCTTGTTTTCTCTAGTGACCCTGAACTTAAATTTTTATCCATCTCAAGATACATTTACTTCTAGTATAGATCCATTTCATCCATGTATAGAATGTATTGTAGTTGTCAATGAGTCATGTCATCGTATTAAATCAGACACACAGAAACACAACTTTACTAAGGCAGACTATTGTAATATTATTAAGGATTTGACTGACATCGACTGGTCTGATCTACTCAATATCAATTTAGAACTTAACGCTCAGGTTGATCACTTTTATACTAAAATAAACAACGTAATTAGTCTCCATGTACCCACTTTTATACTTAAAGAAAATAATTTTCCTATTTGGTTTGACAAGGAAACAAAAAAATGTGTGATTGATAAAAAAATCGCGCCCATAAAATATACAAGGAGACGAATTCTATTGAATCATACACAAAATTTTGTGCTCTTAGATCTAAATGTAAATTGCTATCTAAAAAATGCTACGCCGATTATATTTGCAATGTAGAAAACTCAATCCCTAGTAATATGAAAGAATTCTGGAAATTTTCAAATTCACTACGTAAACAGGCATCAAACTATCCCAATTCTATGTTTTTTGGAAACAAAAATAGCGATAAACTGGAATCAATAGTGAATTTGTTTGCTGATTTTTTTCAAAACTGTTTATGATGTGGATACTCCTATTACAGACTTAAATTCTCTTTCAATAAGTGATGTGTTAAATGTTCCTAGCATAAATATATCATTGAGTGATATTATAAACAAGATAAAAACCCTGGATGAGCGCAAATCTGCTGGTCCTGATAATATCCCTCCTATATTCTTAAAACGTACTGTTAACGAAATTGCATACCCATTGAAAATATTATTTGAGAAATCCCTATCAACTGGTTTTTCCCCGATGCGTGGAAATATAGTAACTTAACTCCTATATTCAAAAACGGAGATAAAAAAGAGACGTTTCAAACTATAGACCTATATGTATTCTTTCTACAATACCAAAACTATTCGAAAGTATTATCCTAGATAAACTGTTAAAACATGTCATTCACATTATTACCCCGTATCAGCACGGCTTTGTACCACGAAAGTCTACCCTTACTAATCTGCTGATCTATGAAAATTTCATTGTAGATTGTTTTTCAAGGAAATCTCAAGTTGATTCTTTATACACTGACTTCAGTAAAGCTTTTGACAAGGTACACCATTCAACGCTGCTCGAAAAATTACGATTAATGGGTTTTGAACAGTGATATCCTTATTTGGCTCAAATCTTACCTTAGTAAGAGAAAACTTTGTGTTAAAATACATTCATTTGAATCTTATGTATTTGAAGCCACAAGTGGAGTGCCACAAGGCTCTCACTTAGGTCCTATTCTATTTATACTTTTTATCAATGATATAGTTAAGATTTTTAGCGGTGTTGAAGTGTTATTGTTTGCCGATGACCTGAAGATGTATATAGAGATTAAGTGTTTAAATGATTGTCTAATCCTTCAAGAAAATCTGAATAACTTGTTTAATTGGTGTACAGTCAATAAACTTAAGTTGAATGTATCAAAATGCTGTAAAATGAGCTTTTACAGGTTGAAAAACAGGATCGAATTCCAATATTCTCTTAATGATATCCCTCTTGAGGAGGTGAAGTCTATTAAAGACCTTGGAGTCATATTTGATACAAATCTTTCATTTGTTTTACACATAGATACCATTTGTAATAAAGCCATGAAAATGTTAGGTTTTGTGTTAAGGACAGTGAGGGACTTTAAAGACATTAAATGTGTTAAAATTCTTTATAATGCTTTAGTGAGATGCCAGTTGGAATACAACTCAGTGGTGTGGTCTCCTTACTACAATATTCATATAAAGGCTATTGAAAGAGTACAACATAAGTTTTTAAGATTTGTAAATAGTAAATATTACCACATTGCCACAGAACTCATTGATTACAAGTTTCTTCTAAAGGAGACCAACTTGATAACCCTTAGTGACAGGAGAGTTATGACAGATCTCGTATTCCTCTACCATATCTTACATTCAACGATCGATTGCCCTGAGTTGCTCGGTGGAATAAAGTTTAGAGTACCTACAGTTAGTACTAGACAAAAAAGTCTGTTCCACTGTGGCAGTGGTAGAACTAACTATTATGTTCATTCTCCTATACCCAGATTACACAGGTTGGGTAACGAGCATTGCGGGTCAATCGATTTATTTAATGTCAATATCCAGAGATTCAAGTCCTTCTTAATAAATTACTTTAATTCTATGTAATTTTTATTTTTGTAATAATTTTTATGTAATAATTATTTGTCTTTATTTGTTTTTTCTCAGCGTATTATTTCTTTTGGCTCTTCCAGTTTTTAATTTTATTTTGTTTTAGTTTTAAATATATTTTCAACCTTATATAAGTACTTTAAACTACTGTATAAAATATATATGTATTTGTAAATGCCCAACGGGCGTAGATAAATAAATAAATAAATAAATAAATAAAAACTTTCATTAGTAACCAGCAGATTTAAGTAAAATTGCACACATGCAATATTAAAATGCTTTTAAAAAATTTTCATGTTAGTATTAATTTGACTAAATACGGTGATATTTTTTTGATAACAATTTGGAAAAATTCTGTCATAATCCGACCACTAAAAAGCCCCCCCCCCCCCCCCCCCCGCTTAGTGCAAAAACAAAATTTTAAACTACGAACAAAAAAGGTAAAAAATCTGATCTCAGGAGCTTGAACGACTTTATGAGACCTAGTTAACAGTTGATAAGTGGAAGAAAAACAAAAAAAATCCCAGTAGGTTTTCAAAGCTTTTTTCTTTTTGTTCGTTGACAAAATTTTGGTATTTGCTTTTAAGCGGCCTTTTAGTGATCGGATGATGGTATTCTGAAATGTGTTTATACAAGTATGTATATTTGTTACCTGTTTAATACAATGCATTCAATTAATGCACTTGTATAATGTATAAAATTTAATAGCGTCATATTATCTCTCTCATGGCGATATTATACTCTGAGATTAGATTATTTCTTGCCTGTGAAAAGAATGTTGGTAATATGGTCGATGAACAAAAATAAATAAATCACTACATCATAAGTAAAAAATGTATTAAACATATTTTTCAAATGTACAAATTCTTAAGACACTGAAAATTGTATTTAAAACACTTTAGGTATATTTTTCATCATATTGTACTTATACAGACATTATATGTAGGTAAACAGTTGCCTATAAAATAAAAAGTGGTAAGATACTGGATTTCTGGCAGTAATATTAATTATTGTCTAGGAATGTTTTCTGATTTCCTTACTAAAAACTTCACAGTGTTTTGTTTTGTACCAAGTGCCTAATACAATTTTAATGCACAAATAAATTTTTTTTAATATTATGTTTTCACAAACTTTTATTAATATTTTATCGAAACTTTTTTTATGATATTAAAATGTATATACCTACCTCAATAAATAAAACAATAGACAGTTAGATATGAAAGAAATAAAGGTATAATAATATAAGTACTTATGCATAGAAATATTTATTGTACAAAATCTTCAGTGGGACTACTAACAAAATAATAATACTTATTAGTCACAACTTTTTTGTTTTAAATGCATATATTTTTTATGAATTATTTAAAATAAGATATAATTTCCTGAAGTCATAAAATATATATTTTTATGTCAGTTTAATACCTTCTTATGACTTAGTTTAGACAGTAATTAATATTTTATAGGCGTATTGAGCAATCTTCTTTCAACAAAATAGGTATAAAGAAAACTAATTAACACAGAAAATTTATCTGAATTTAAGTAAATCTTTATACGCGTGCAAACAAAATACATAAATGATAAATTAAAAGAAAAATTCAAGGTTTCGTGTGTTTTCACTATTGCCTTTTGTCAAACGAAGATTACTATAATATTTCATATTACATACCACCATATATCACCTATTAAAGACGAGTCCTAATACATAGACTATTAATTTTGTTTTAAGCTACTGTACAATATTTAAATACCTACAACAATTTATTATCATGGGCTGGAATAAAAATTATCATGATTTTAGGCAAAACCCTCATTAATCTTTTACTATAAAAGAAATCAACTTGAAAACAAACATGTTTTTGGACACAAGTAAGATTCAGATGTAATTAGTTATCATCGGATAAGTTCTGATCAAATTTAGCAAATTCATGATCAGATTTTTTTTTTCAAAATTATATATATATTTTTAAAATTGAATTCAACATTAATGATAATTCACGTATTTTTAGTAGTTTGACTATGCACTCGAATTAATAAGGCACGTGATGCTTTATATTATTCTTCTTAGGAAGGATTACCTAGCAAAGGGAAATGATATTTATTTTTATAATGATACAAATAACCTAATGAATATCTTTACTTTACTAATAATTAGTACTTAATTTTTATGATAAAGTAGAAATAAATTATTGATAAACACATAAATAAATTAATGTAACAGTGTAATCAACTTCATCGAAATTGATACTTGAGTGCCAAAGGCACAATCAATTATTAGGCGTAATAATATTATAGGCACAATAATAAAAAGTAAAGCAGTTTTAGTCAGCAACCTCATGAACTTCAACTATGGTTTTAGGATGTAAAGCACTTATTCTATTATTCATAACGTAGGTCTTCTGAGTCACATTTTCAAATGTGTATGAAAACGCTTTTCCCTTATTCTTCTTTTTTGATTGTTTTGATTCTTGGCTTCCATCTATTAGATTTCTACTTCTGATTATATTTACTTTTGAGGCAAGAATATTATCTGGCAAGATATTGTCGGATTGGGCATTCCTATCTCGGTTCTGTTGGTCGTGGATTTGCTCCTTTCTGAGCTTTGCTCTTTCTTCCCTTTTTCTGAGTCGTTTCTAACCCTGCGAAGTTCTTCTCTATCTGAGTTGGAGACAGACCGCTCTTTCCAGATTTGAGGGCGTTCACATTGTGAAGGTAAGCAGCTTCGGGATCTTTTTTGTTTGAAATGTACCCTTTAAATGGTTTTTTCTTTCTATTTTTTCCAGCAGCATTTTTTTTACCTTCTTGTCTATGTGCGTAAGCTGTGGATCCTATTTGTTCAGTGAGGTGCACATAATTGTTTATTGTCGATGTATTCTTGTCCAAGAGTGGTTCCGGGGAAACTTCGTTATCGTGTCTGTTGGGTTTCTTTTTTATTTTTCGGGTTCGCGTTTTACGGTTAATATTATTTGATGGATTTGGATTAATATTGTTATTCGTTTCATAGTCATTTGTGTCTGGGATGGAAACTTCATTGGGCATATTTCCATTACCGTTTTTATTCCACTCGCTCGCGGAGTTTATTTCTTTCAGATTTTCGGACCTTGCGCAATCTTGTTTGGCAAATGTAGTATTTTCCTTCCACACAGCTCATTGGAGACCATCTATAAATAATTTGAAAAATCATGACTTATTGTGAAAGAAAAAATAAAATTAACCAGGTAAATAAAATAGTTCCATCACGTATTCAAGTGAATTTCAAAACGAAACTAATTTTCTAGCGACACTTAAATTGATTTATTCATTCATTCATTCCACAAACTGCCTCCAGGCCGAGGTGATCAGCCGCCAGTTCCCGGTAACAGTTTAACATAACATTTTTATGGTTTTTTCTTTTTTTCCATTTTATTAATTTAAAATTCAGTTTTTTTTTTATTTTGATCTATTTTTCTTCTTCTTTTTGTTTTTATGTATACCTACTGTATCAAAGATGATGCGAAATAAATGGACATTATTATTATTATATTAATAAGTTCAGTTTTTCACCTAGGTTTGATAAAAAAAAAACAGTAAGTCCTCGCAGTTTCTATAAAGACCACATTTTTCACCTTTTTTGCTGGTAGTGAAAATAAACAAATTTTCACCTTATAAATGGCAATTTTTGTCGTAGGTGGTCGGCAGATTAAAAGTAGAGTAATATTTTATTTCTTTAAAAAAAAGAAACAATTGAGTTCTTATGATATACTCAAATATTTCAATTTTTGGGCTGCTTAGTACCCTAAATAGTCAGAAATAATTATGCCAGAAAGCAGGAAATAAGTTGTGCTGGAGTGGGATTCGAACCTAGAGATTCTAACCCAGATTCTAATAAGTGGTAGATATACTACTAGACCACAACACGATCCAAATGTTTAATTTATGTTCTTGATCGACATTACTTGGTATAGACTTTCCATGATTTAATTATTTTTAAATAAATAACTTATAAAGTAAAATAAAACTTTTGGGATACTTCCAACTTATTTTCTAGTAAGCACTTTCACCCTGTTATGGGCATAATTAGACTGGTACAGTATAATATACATGGAGTAACAAAACTCGTAGTACAACCCAAAAACTGGTGAATCTACATCATATTTGGAGTCGAATGTGTAATATGACTTTAATATGAGCTTGAAATAATTTTTCTCATAAAAGCTTTCATTAGTACCTCAGATTAAGTAAAATTGTACAAATTCTTATTTAAATACGGTTTTTCAATTTGTTTTTTTTTATTGGTACCATTAATTTGACTAAATAAATGATATTTGATAACAATTTGCAAAAAAT
Organism: Micrasema minimum; assembly: GCA_022494985.1. Lineage (NCBI taxonomy): Eukaryota > Metazoa > Arthropoda > Insecta > Trichoptera > Brachycentridae > Micrasema > Micrasema minimum. The sequence continues at coordinate 45,466 of JAGVSP010000919.1, forward strand.
TAATCGAAAAAAAAATCAACTTCGTACTCAATTTTCTCGAAAACTTCTTCGAAAAATTCTACAAAATCGACTACCAAATATGACGCAGATTCACTGGTTTTCCCGCTTTACCGCTTACATCGAGTTTAATTACACACAAATTGTTTATTTAACATAAGAAGTTATTTGAAAGATAATTAGAGTATTTATTACCTGAGGGTATTCGAAGCTCTAGTAATGTTGCTAACAGCCTAAAGCTGTTTTACCTCAGGCAGTATGTGGAAGGGGTAAATAATAGTGTATTTGTATTTGATTGTATTCTGTTTGTATTTGATTGTATTCTGGTTTGTTAGGGGTTGATTGTATCTATATTTTTTTGTGTTTATAATAATTGTGTTTTCTGTCATAAATATATATATTAAATCTATTTATTAATCTAAATACATGTTATAAAATGTATTTTTGATTTAAATAAAAAAACTAAGAGTAAAATGTATTGTGATAACTAACGGTAGTGGAGTTCAGGAACCATAGCAACACATTTCCACTTCAGATCTTCCTCTGGTAGGTGACTTATGCGAGAGAAGGAATGGTACTTCATGGCTTTCATCTCCTTTCCCCACCTCCAAGTTTTTAGCTTCCCAGTCGTATACGCCGCCTATCCATCTTTCTCGTTTTTCTGAAATAACAAACATGATTCATTTTAAAAAAGAAATTTAAAAAATATATTTTTATTTAAAATACATTTTAGAGCTTTGTAGTTACTGACATGTTAAACCTACCTTAATTACACTTTGATTTATTATTTTAGAGAAATCTAGAGACCCTCCAAAATCCAATGGAAAATTTTACTGGCTAGGTAAATGGCTGATAGGTATTAATTTTGCAATCGAGGTTAAAAAATGAAGTTTTTAAATAAGTGAAAGTTGCCCAATATTTCAAACATCAAGTGTGTATAAAAATGTCATCGATTTTTTAATATTCATAACATTCATTTTTAGCGAAAAATCTTTATCGTTTCAAATATACCTATTAAAAAATAGCCGTAAAGCCAAAATTTTCCTTGAAAACAATTATTTTGCTATCCACACGAAAATTCGCAGCGAGTATAGCGCAAACGGTCTAACTATTAGCCAAAACGTCTAACTACTAATTACTAAACAAAAAAAGCTCATAAAAAGGGTTAACTAAAATACAGACAAAAAAGCTCAAAAAAAGGTTAATAAAATACGAGACCCAAATTATTATTAATGTACCAAGTAAACTTTGTTACATTTTAGGTGTAAAAATGTCTTTCGCTTTTCACAATTTTCCGTAATCAATCAATGAATTTGGATTAAAGTACTTGACTACTTATTAAAAGTGCATAAATGATTATTGTTTTATGTCTAGGGTACCTAATACACCTATGAAATTTTTGAACACACCTTTGAATGCCTACGGCAGAGGTATCTTGTATGAAGATACGTTAATTTTATGTGGAGATAATACGTAATGTAATGTAATAATAATTTATGTGCATCTTTCCACGTTTTCATACGAAATAAAGACGATAAAGAAGTCAAGATGTTCCTAAATATGTTTGAAGAAATACAAATTAGATACATCTACCGAAACGAACGGCTACACGCTTTTTTTTTTGCTGAGTGCCTAGTTTATGTATTTCCTGTACATTGTATATTCACTAGTTTTATGAGTTGTCATCTGAAGGCCAATGTCAATAAAAATGTTTTATTGCTAATGGCTTAAGTCGCATCTTCAGACCACATTCCGCCATTTTATATTTGTTTAGCGACTTTGAAAAACAAAATATTATTCTCCATCTATAACTTTACCGCCCTCGTCGCAACGTGGTCACGCTATTTCCCATACTTTACGACTTACGACCATAATAAGAGCATTTCTGAGCCTTCGAGTCTCACGTGGATTAAACAATCTGTTAACCGTAATTTTTTTTGCAAAAATGTAAATAAATGCTCACTCAAAAAAAGTGTAAGTAGGTATCTCTACGTTTTATTAGTGTGTCATTTTACAAGGTAGTCAAATTATGTAAACACCCACCTACCAAATGTCTACCTAACAACACGCGTTTATCCTTTCAGTTAAAATTATTTTTCAATTTTAGAAACTTAAAAAAATTATTATATACACACATAAAAATATGCCTATAATTATCTGAAACTGATAAATATACGTGTGGTGCAATGGTGGTGGATTACAAGCTTTTACTACTTTCTCAGCTTCTAAAATTTCTCTTAAGTTCGACTGGGGAGATTCAATTGAAAAATAAAACATAAATATTCAATATGTCAATTATTCAATAGTTATGGATTCGAGTTCCAACGATCTTGTTTGTTTGTTGGAAAATTAAAATGAAAAACTTGGTGCTCTCAAAAAGTTATTAATAGTTGGTTATTCGGATATAAAGAAGTAATGGCTTTTTAGTAAACTTGCAATCTTATGATATTTGCACATGGTCAATTTGTAGATACTATTCCAATAAAGCCTAAGCGGCTTGTGCTTTATATATATGTATAATTGTATATACATATTTTTTTATATTACGAGTATTTAAGGCGTAAAATTACAACTACTTACTTCAGCGAACAATGAAAAAACCGTTTAAGCAGCATATTTTTCTTTATCTCTTTAGCAAGACCCTTTAGTATATTCACGAACATGCGCAATATGTTTTGAAAGTGTAAATATTATCATTAGTATGGTAGATATAACGTACTTGAACGAAACGATAGCGTATCAGTTACTACAATAGTAATAACAAAGCCAAGTAAGAGGGTTTTGTATTAAGAAGTGTAAGGAGAACAATACTACAGAAGCGTAGAGCTATAATGGAGGTTGTTTAAAGTATCAAGTTACTGGGAATGAAATCGCCATTGGACATAATAATATTGTCTGTATAGGAAGGGGTTGTTCGTATTTGAAGAATTTGAAGATAGTTTTGTCATCTTTTGCCTTTTAATTTTGACAAAAAATCTCTAATAAATAGTCATAGAATAATTGGTTTGTACCAAGTCATTATACAAGTGCAAAGGAAGATGTTACCAAGTGACATAATAATGTTATTTATTTGTTTAAAACTTCATAAAACATATGAAGTGTACAAGGGTGGGCTTATGATTTTAAGCAATATCTTCCTAACATCCTTGTCCGCTTGGTACACATTTTCCTTTGCACTTGTATAGTGACTTGGTTCCAACCAATTCTACAATGAAGTAATAAATATAATATAATTGATAGTTTGTTATACCTATTGTAGATTCAGCAATCATAATAGACGTTTGTCAGTTTACATAAATACAAATACACTTAAATTTTCCAACAGGTGTATATGTCAGTTGTTGGTTAAATTTCCAGTTATTATATGAGTTACCGACTTGTGCCTATGTGGTATATAATTATGTATAATATATCTACATACATACTATTGAATTCTTAAATGAAACAATCGTTTCAGTACTCTTATTTCATGCTCTTCTGTTAATAATCCTAGAACCCCTATAACTTATATAATTATTAGTCTCTATGTATCTAATATTATTACGTACAAATGTTTTTTGAATGGAATTTGCATAATGTATCAATTCAATGTATGTAGTATGTAGCCATTACGTCTTAAATTACCATACAAAATGTAGTAAGAAGCTTTGTTCGTTCCTACTACGTGTATTATGTCAAACATAAAAATAATATCTCTGATATCATCAATCGATTCGGACGGGTGAGTCGAATTAAGATTTGGCTAAATATAGTTCAGCAGTCGACGTATTTCTACTCCATTGACTTGGAATTGTTGTCCAAGATTTATTTGTGTTATTTGCAAGCGTGACTTGACTTACAGTGAAAGAACGTTTATTGGATGTATTATTGAACATAAAATGCAGGGCTTCCAACTAACAGCGTAATTTAACTAACGACTCAGTAAAAATATTAGTATTACTATATTGATCAGTTGACCAGAGCTAGATTTAAGCCTTTTTGTAAAGATAAATACTTGATTTACTCATAAATCAATCATGGCTTCCGAAGACTCGCTATTCCATGGAGTGGAATAAGAACGGCTGAAAAAGAAGAAGAATCAAACACTCGATAAATAAATAAAAAAACAATGGAATATGTTTCTAAAAAAACATAGTTATTGTCTTGAACGTGATGTTTGAATTATTTTATAAAATTGTTAGCGACTACGGAAAAAATCTGAGAGTTTTAGTTCATGATAATAGAACAAAGCTTTAATACTTGTTGTATTCATTTTTTAAAATATTTTTACATGAAAATTACATTTATTTCATTTTTGTTTAGTTTACTAAACGGTATCTGGCGATCCCGATTAGGAAGCCCTGTTTAAACGACAAAATAAAATGTCAGATTAAGTACCAACATAATATATACTGTTTTGCCAAAATTAGAGTTATTACATTCGTGGCTCCAGAACATAAAGAGTGGAGGAGAACATAGTAAGATTTATTTTGTGATCAATAAATCTAAATAAACACTAATCAAGTGTGCTGAAATTTCAAGGCTACTAGATACTAGATACTTATTATCCTCGATACCCAAGAGCAATAAAATATTCGGCAGATCGATTGAAAAAAATATATATAAACTACGTATTTTTTACGCAAAGACGCTTTATAATCGGTACACTTTGCACATGTGCGATAATAGTGGTGCAAGTCAAAAATAGTCTATGCATTCTTGGTGAAGAGAAGGGTAACTGGGGTTCGAAACTGGTAAAAAAGTCACCGATAGGTTAAACATAAATATTTTATTTAAAAAATAATATTATTTCATCGTGGAGATAAAAACTTGTTCTCACCACTCAATAGATCTTATATTAAGCGATGCGATGGATTTCCATAATTATGAAATGCAACATAAATGTATTCAGCGAAGCGGCAAATCTTACATCAAAAGACTTAATTAAAATAATAAACAATTAATTTTCAATTAACTTAACACGTACTTCAAGTTTACCTATAAAGACAAAAGCACTTAGCTTGTTTCTATCCATTTACACGATTTGGGTAGAAACGATAAACAGGCTTAGTAAATTAATCGTGTTAAGAGGCGTGGTGATAATTTTCTATCTATTAAAATCTAGCGAACTTGCATTCAAGATAACTTTTAAGGAGTTTATTAATTAACTGCTTTTAACTTCAATCAACTACGCAAGGTTTTATAATTATAATTATCTTTGATTATTTTATGTTTGTTTATGAGGTAATAAAATGTGGCCAAAAAAAGTTTCTGCTCGAACGCCTAAATTCTGTGTTTTTTATCTACTAAAAAATAACAAAAGAATTGTCGGTTAGAATTTAAAATTCCAAGAAGAGACGATTTTGTGAAACTGGATTGTGAGAATGGCCTTATAGCCATATTTAGCCATAAAACCGTTACCGTATCCGCGAGATCTAGAAACTTAAAACGTCTAGGCGTCTTAAGCTGTTTTCCCGAGCTTCCGATACTATACTATACCGTATTTACCTCAGTTCGTGATATCTTCCCAGGCCGAGGTATTTAAAGACTTTATGGGGTTATTTCATACACTTTATGGTTCCTGCATCCCGTTACTAGATTATGAGAAAGCAATAATCAAAATGATTATTGCAATAAATATAATGGTAAAACGGCCAATTTTGAAAACCACATATATTTAGGATGATTCGTTATTTTTAATAATGATTCGTTATTTTCAATATTACGGAAACCGTTTTTAAATTATTTTAACGACGAAATTACTAGAAGTAATAACCTATCCACCAGGTCAGTTGTAGAAAGATAGTAGCCTAAAGTCTGGTGGACACACATACTGATGGAGCGATCCTATTGACCTCCAGTCGAAGTAAGCAAGTAGGGTAATATATGTAGCCTAAAGTCTGGTGCACGCACATTACTGCTTGTGAGAGATTTCCTAAAATTATTTTAGGCATCTTTAAGAAGAGTCAGAAGTCAATAAACGGCGTATTGTATTATGGGACTCATAATATATAATAATCTTACCTTGCACGCGAAGTGCGCATCTTGCCAAGTCGCCATAGTCGTGGAGAAACATTAGCAACTGTTCCCGAGCCTGATGAAGTCTGGAGGAACATAGTATTATCGATCGATCCTGTCGACCTTCAGTCGAAGTAGGGTAATAATCTTACCTTGCACGCGAAGTGCGCATCTTGCCAAGTCGCCATAGTCGTGGAGAAATAGTAGCAACTGTTCCCGAGCCTGATGAAGTCTGGAGGACACACATAGTACATGGAGCGATCCTGCTGACCTTCAGTCGAAGTAGGGTAATAATCTTACCTTGCACGCGAAGTGCGCATCTTGCCAAGTCGCCATAGTCGTGGAGAAATAGTAGCAACTGTTCCCGAGCCTGATGAAGTCTGGAGGACACACATAGTACATGGATTGATTCTGTTGACCTTCAGCCGAGGCCGCTGTTCCTGAAATAGTTGACCATAATTGCTTTCAATTTCAATATGTCTAATGTTTAAACAATTTCACACACGTGTTCTCTAACATAACAGCAATAAATCTTAATTAATTTAAACACATTTTCATAATTGACACTTGTGACCGTCGAGCAGAGAAAATATTTGGTTTGAAACGGCAAACATTGAGCAAATTTTTTACATTGTAATGCATATTTATGCCTTAAGATGCGAAAATAAAATGCTTTTGTGCAGATGTTATTACGTAAAAAAATGCGCTGTGTAAATGACATTTAAAATAATAATTTTTGTATTGGTGAAAAGTTTAGTAGGTATTCACATTAAAATTTCCATAAAATTGACTATTTCAAGAATAAATATTTAAAAAATTGAAATATTAGAGTTCCTATGAAATTCCTACCAAAATAGTACAATTTTGGAACTGCTTTAAAGTTCGAAAAAAATGTGCCAGAAAGTAGGAAACAAGTTTGTGGTGGAGTGGGACTCAAACCTAGGGATCCAACCCGGAGTCCTCGACTCTACCACTAGACCACAACACCGGTTCAGTAAGAAACCCTTAAAATAATAAATTGAGTAATGCTCTGATTTATATTACCGTTGATGTAGGATATAAGGCATGTTAGCACAAGAACTCCGAATTCTCTAAAACAATGTATTTTTGGTGTGCCCATTTTGATTTTTGAATATTTTTTTTATCTAGAACAGTTTCAAGTACTTCCGGATAATATATTGTTTCATTTCTTTAACTTGTTTGTGGTTTTGACCATGTTTCCTATTGCGGTCCTTTCTTCGCTTACATCAGATCTGTCTGCTTTGATGTCAGTGGAATGTATGTTGGACATTCGACTTTCTGGAAAATAAAAATACACAAATCAGACATGACATGAATAGAAATAAAAAATACAAATATAAAATAAATGTCAATCAATAAACGTTAAAAATCATATGTATATGTTACGCCTTTATAAATTTGGCCAGTGCAGTGGTTGTGGTCGTAAAATTTATAACTTCCGCAAATCATTAATCAAATAATAAATTGATAATGTGTAATAACCGATAGATGTCAAATCACTCAAAATAACAGCATTATATCAGCATATTTTAGAACCACATTAACTTAAAAAGACAAATTTAAAAACAGTCTAGATGTTCCATAACATTTATGGTTAATTTTCGCTCGCCAATTCATAGAGTAAACACATAAAACCGTGTGTATTACCGAAGTTTTTAAAAGTATTTAACACCTCCGTGGCTGTGCTAAAAAATCCTCTATATTGCATTAAATTTAAGTACCTAGCCATCAACAAATAGCAACAGATGATAAAACAGCATTTTCTGCACATTATTTCACTAAAGGTTTCACCACCGTTCCCAAAGTAACTTTTTCCCGTAGATCTTAAAGAAATTAAACCTGTAATTCTTTATACTACTTTAAGAATATATTTATGTGCTGGCCTATAGTGGTATAATGTCAAGGGCTTTTATTAACCCATCGATCGTGTCCAGGGAACGAATGGTATCGGATGTATTATAAATGAATGTTGGAAGGTAATAGCTATAATGTTTCGTTTCGAATCCTTATAAGTTATAGATGGACAATGATCTATGATCCTTGATAAAACAATACCCAAGTATTCCAAGTATTCGATGTTTATATTATGTTTGCTGGTTTCTAGTACCTAGCTATTTTAATAGCAAGGTCTTAAACTAAATTCTAGCATGGTTTCTACATTATCTATAAACGAAATTTCTAAAGGTTCAAACTTATTTTTCTATGAAATAAAGTAGTTTCCACAAAATATATTTACGTAAATTATGTAAGATGCGTTGGGGTAGAAAAATAGAAATTGAACTAATAATCTCGTCTCGAGAAATCGGAGTATTGAATACTGAACTGACTCATAATATGACATGATATAAATGTAACAATCAACATTATAAAGAATGTATTACGCTTTATAAAGCTATGGAGGCTCCTGCGGTAATGAGATTACATCATACAAAATGGTAAAAGAAGAATAAATAAAAAAAAATAGCAAATGCGTTGTATTATTGTTTAAGATTGAATTATGTACACGTAACCACGTGAACGTATTCATTCATAAGTTCTCAGTGGGAGTATCCAAGAGTAATAAAATTTAACGATCATATCCATCAAAAATTTCGTGAGAGACAATAAGAAAATTTGCAAGAATGTCAACATTGCTCAAGACAGTTTTAAAATCAGCAGAAGACATGGCAGATATGAGGTATTTGCGTATTGTAGGTCACTTGTGATTTATGTTTGATGTCTCCAATACAATAGACCAGGAGTCGACAGTCTTTTTTGTGAGAATCGCTAAATAAAGGAAACAAAGCCATAAACTTTCATAGTGATAGTGATAGTAGCAAAATAAATTGTCATTAGAGGTCTCTGAAATGATACATATACATTAAATGTAGTTTCTAATTTTTTTATCTCATTAAAACAAATTCACGATTCTTCAAAAGCTTTCTGGGATACATTAAACCCGAATATTTGCGGAAAAAAGCGAAATATTTTCGGTTTTTAAAGAAAATGTATTTTTTTTTAAAGTCCTGGTAGGAAGGGGTGGTAAAAAAAGCAAAAAAATGTCACCAGTATAATATTTTTATGGCTTGTATAGTTCAGGTTCGTGTATGCCGGTTGTGACGTATCTGGCAAGCATTTGTTTTAAATTTTACACGTAAATATGAACTAAATTGAAAATTACTGTTATCAATTCATAATATTTCCCGATGGAGCTTGATATATAGTGTGAATTGAAGAGTTCAAATGCCAATGAAAGTATACGCGTACCGTAGTCTATTGTCCCCTGTAATAGATATACATTATACACATAAATCCGTGGGATGGTCTCCCAGACCTCACTCCCAATGAAGCAATACAATTATTATATTACGTCCTCGTATGTGGCATGTATTGTGAATACATCTAAATAGTTATAGAAATAATTCCTCAGCAATACTAATCTTAGTACAACTCCCATCCTTCATCTTCATTTTTAAACATATTTATGGAATTCCAATTAGTTATGATTTACTGCTGTGCGAATGCCAAAAATAATCCGCTCATGTTTAGTTAATCGTTTCAAAAACATTTATCCGATGAAAGTTTTATTTGAAAAGCACGCACAATCTTTTGTTATTTTGGTTTGGTTAGTACAACTCTATTTTTGTACGAAATTTATGTTTGTAACTAACTAACTAACTAACCATCACGCCATTTCCCCGTAAGGGTAGGCAGAGAGGATAGAACGTCATACCACTCTGTCCTGACAGACTTCCTTTGCTTCCTCTACATTCATACATCTTCTCATGCACATACGCCGATTATTCCAACTTTTCACATGACCACTTTCAAGTACTTGACGTACTTGGTCAAGCCATGTCTTTCTCGGCCTTCCGCGGCTTCTACATCCAGGCACACTTGCATTTAAAATTCTTTTAGCCGTTCTTTCATCACTCATTCGCTCCACATGACCAAACCATCGTAAAAGCCCTTTCTTAATTTAGTCGATAATGCTTATCTCAGCCTTGCACTCTGCTCTAATTTCGACATTTGTGTACACCTATCATACCATGGTCTTACCACACATTCGCCTGAGAGATCGCATTTCAACAGCATTCAGTCTACTTTCATCCTTCTTTTTCCAACACCACGCTTCACTACCATACATAAGGGTTGGTACTAGAGCTCCGTTGTGTACTGCCAATTTTGCTTCTTTCGATAAGTTCTTATTTGCCACTATCGATTTCAAGACACCATTAACTATGTTGCCGGCACTAACCCTTCTCTCAATGTCCTTATCCACATTTCCGTCTCTTGTAAACATACTTCCCAAATATACAAATTCTTCAACCTGCTTCAATCTGTCTCCATTTATGTTTGTCATATATAAAAAATCAAATATTTACCAAATATATTTCGTCAGATACATAAATCTTGTTTGTACGCATAAAACGTAGGTACTTTGTGATAAATTACACCTAACAATGATTTTTTTACACGTTTTCAGGAAAGTCAAAATAACTTCATAATAGGGAGCAGTGTGACGATGGAATTAATCTTATACCGTAGGTGCGGTTTTATTAGTTACCTAGGCACAAAATTAACACAAAAATGTTTCATATACCTGTACTTTATAAAAGACAGATTTAAAAAGTTAGACAAATTGTAGTGTGTTTTCTTTTACGTGTGACAAATTGTTACATGTAGATATTTAAATCTCAACAAAACAATGGATCGTGCGTGGTAACAGGTAACGAATCGGAAAATTAGAAAAGTGTCAGGTGAAATCGGATTTTACTTTCCCTTCTACACAAGATAAAAGCTAACAGTAATTAATAATGGCTGCTACAAACAATATGCGTAAAAACACCAAGAACAATACTTTAGTTGGAATGGAAATTCTCCAGAGAATAAACATTGTATAAGTTAGGTATATTCAAAATACTTTTTCATGAAACTGTTCTAATTTTTGGCAATTTGTTCTAATTCTTAATTGATTGTACACCAGAAATTCATTTGGTAGAACGCACAAACTTTAAAAATTGAACTATTTAGTGAACTCTCTGGGAATCCAAGCATAGGAATTAGAAACTCAGGGATGTAGTATACCTTACTTCTTTTCTGTTCCCTTATTCGCACCTAATGGGTCGGGCAGTGGCCCAGTGGTAGCGTCACGGTCTCTGAGTCTATAGATCCCCCCGATTTGAAACACCGCTCTGCCACGACTTAATTCCTATTTTCAAGTGCAAATATCATAAGATTGCATTTAGTCAGGGAGATACATTATTACACCAAGTGTAGTTTATTGTAGTATTTTTTTATATGAAGGCAAGAGGATCAGTCTGACGTTTTAGCGCCAGTTGAAGGCATCACATAAAATGAAAATTTTGTCATAAAGTGTAGGTACCTACAATGCCAGCAGCGCCTTAAAAAGAAAAGGTAGATACACATTTTAAATTTTAAGAGTTTTTTGCTCGTAGATATCTACGAGTATTTAAGTATATTTCAGTCAAAGTAATAGTTTTAACGTCAACTATTTGATAATATTAACGTTTAAGCCGGAATTGAAACCAGCCGAACATCAATATTTATGGTTTGTGACGTTTCTATTTGAAATTGATCACCCGGAATGGAACAGAATGTTTTTTGTGAACCAAAATTCACGACTTTGGTTCCAGATCATGGCTTACAAATACTTTGATGACTGTCGGTCGCCATTATTCAAAGTTCGTGTTTGAGCTGAACCAATCGATGTGTTATATTAAAATACAAAAATATGTATTATTGAATTTTTTCAAACATTCATTGATTTAAGTGTGACCGCCTAAAAGCAAAACCTAAAAAATGAAAATATGAGCATCTTTTATAGTAATATAATGTTAAACAACTTCGGTGTTTCGTTTTCCACTTGGTCGCCTCGGAGTGTAGTGGTTAGCACGTTGTGCTACAACGCATGAGGTTCAACTCACGAACGGGTCAATCCGAAATATTTCTTAATATTTTCTTTATTTTACCACATAAATATTGGACAGACACTAAAGGGTAAGACTGTCCATCTGGCTTTCATAATAATATGATAATTATCGAGATACATTGCTGACTGCTCATGTGTAGTGCCTAATGCACCTTACGCAAGAGGTACGGATATGGGAAGGAGATGAAAGTTTTTGCATTATTTTATTAAAATTTATACCTGAAATCCATAATATTTATTATTTTTTAAAAATATTTTGGTTTTACAAGTTTCGTGTAGGCACATAATATTTCTGTGTCTTGTATAACTCGTGTTATTTAGGCCATCGCATCGGCTAATTATTATTTATATAGTGTTTGAAATAACAAGCGGACATACATAAACGCCTGTTAAAATTTGATGGTTTTAACAGGAGCTTGATGTGCATATTATTCACAGAAGTTGCAGAATTCACATTACTTTTTACTGGCTTTACAAATCTAATTGAAAGACAAAACATCCGGCTTATAAAGGTTAGAGGTTGTCCTAGGTTTGATTGCCAGTTGTAACATATTCGTCGGCAGTTTTTGCGTCAGAGCTGCGGGACGTGGACTTGACTTGGGAGGATGCGCGGGATCTGGCGGCCGATCGCTCGGCCTGGAGGCAGTTTGTGGATTTCATATGCTCCACATAGGGAGCGGATATGGTATAATGAATGTAACATATTTAAAAAAGAAAACAGATAATCATAGAATACAGTGCGTGCGTGAAAAGGTGTATGAATGTGGAGGAAGTTATCCTCTCTGCCTACACCTTCGGAGAACTGACTTCACTGTTAGAATATTATTTAACCAGAAAGAATGGCTTGACAAGTTAATCACACAATATTTTAATTGGATCACAGACTATTGTCATCAAATGCACAATGCACACTTCTTTGTTTTAGTAAATGTTTATCTATTTCTCATGACGATGAAACTAAAATAAACGTCCCCTTCTACATTCATCATCATAGTAGCCCGTAAAGGTCCACTGCTGGACATAGGCCTCCCCCTGCCAACTCCACTCCTCCCGATCCTGCGTCGTCCGCATCCACCGCCTTCCAGCAAACTTATTGATATCGTCCACCCATCTTATCGGTGGACGTCCTTGAGGCATCTGGTTTCTGGGTGTCCACACCAGAACGAGTTTCGTCCATCATTCTGGCTATATTATGACCGGCCCATTTCCACCTACCACATTATTTTGGTAAATCGAACTAACTAAGCGTAACTAAGACTGACTATCTTGCCTTCGTGCAACAAATGATCAAGATTAACTGCACTTGATGTACCAATGCGGTTCTCTATGCACCATTGGGTGCGGGATAAGGGAAGTAGTAGTAATAATAATAAAATGAAAGTTTATCACACTTGGGTATAGTATATTTATTTTGTATGATAAATATATCTTTTTAATTTTTTTAAAAATTTTATTTTTAAATATAAATAAATCGTGCCTCGGAGATGAACGGCTATAGAAAAATCCAGCAAGTGCAAAAATCTTATAAGTGTAAAATGTAGTATGTGTGTAAAATGTGACTTGAGTAGGTAGGTACCTTTATTAGTTTACAGCAAAGGCTCCCAAACTTTTTGGTTTTTTCGTAGACCCCTTGCCACGTTTTTCGGTTTTTGGTAGACCCCCTACTTACCTGATATTGATTTTTTGTAAATTTCTAACTGAAGTGAAGTTTAGTGTTAAAAATGCGTATGCTTGTAACAATTTGATACTAGTATATCGTTATGTGCAGGTTTTTACAAATTCAAAATGTATTGCGACCACAAAGCGCATCCTACAACTTACACAATTTTATAAACATGGACCACCATTTTCATTTCATGGACCCCCAATTTTTTTTTTGCCGACCCCTTGCAAGTTGTCATCGACCCCTGGGGGTCGATATAGACCACTTTGGGAATCACTGGTCTACAGTCTGCAAATCAAACCAGAGATGAAGGGCCACCAAACGTTGGAATGGAACAGTCAAGATAGTTAACTTCGTAAGCCGACAAACGGGGTAATTACATTAAACGGAAGAAATAATCATTATTAAAGTTTGCACATTAAACACGTTTCGTCGATATTTGAAAGATAAAATATATTAAAAGTACAAACATTAGTACAAAAAAATTCGTTCATATTCGTATTAAAAATAATGTTAAAATCTTGATTTTCAGAAAAATTATACACTTTTTTAAGTATTCAGATGTGTAAACTAAAAAAAACAATCCGTAATTACGAGAGATCTCGCGGTGATAATTTACGTCTAGAAAATGGGTTATCGGGACTTTATTTGTCTAACTCCTTATTTTTCAATTTATTGAATAATCGTTCGATTATTCTGTCTCGTGATCTCATTCCCAATAAGATTGAATATATCGACTTAAATATCTAACGTATACATATTAGCAACGCGCACTGACAAGAATTATACCTACAGAATTTCCCCACTTCTGTACAAATTCAATATCTGATACAATCACTTCATTAAAGTATAAAGTAAAATAATAAATTATAATCGGTGTGTTTTATAGCCGGTAAGCACCAACGCAGGAAATTTAACGATTCAGATTAATGCTGATCGATAAAATTTACATTATTATACTAAAGTTTTCAATCGTCTCGCTAAGGAATGCAAATTGAATCAGACGTTTTACTAAATAACTATTTATATCGTTCAAGTGGAAAATAGTATAATAATTTTATCTGCCAGCGAAATAGTCTAAAAACTATTGATCTAATACGTGCGTAGAAGAGTTTATTATAACTTTGGTTTAGTACTTAAAACTTTTTTCCATACCTACACATAATTTGATTTATTATATATAAATTATATTGTTTGTGGTTAAGGCGTATTCAAAATTTATGGTTATTTAGATTTGTGCATTAACAAGATAGGTACCTACCTACTACCTACTAATAAAAGTTTCAGTTTTTTCTGGTGCATCTCATTAGGTATCTTTAGATCGACTGCGACTGTATAGCGATAGTTACAAGGTATTATAAAATATGAGGAGCATACAACACCACGTGACTCGCGGCCGCTTTCTCTTACAAACGTATTCCTCGATTTTCTCCCTGGAATTTAGCATTAGAGCAATGATTTTTTCACACGTTTTAGATATCGACCAGATGCGTGTCTGTATTGTCTTATTTTTTTGATAATTTATTTATCTCCTTCAACAAATACAATATTTTTAAAAAATAAGCCGATGTAAACACGCATCTGGTCGATATCTAAAATGAGTGAAAAAATCATTGCTCCAATGCAAAATTCCAGGGAGAAAAACAAGGAATACGTGTGTATGGGAAGCGGCCGCGAGTCACGTGGTGTGGTATGCTCCGAAGTAAAACGCTATAGTTTTTGTGTGGAAATTAGAAACCCTTAAAAAACTGAAATAATGGATACCTAAAGCACGCTAGAAAATGAGTCTCGGAAATAAAATATCTGCTTGTATAAATAACTTAACTTTATCTGTAAGAAAATGAAACTGAAAGTGTGTTTTTAGATATTGCCTCACCGTGTGGTCCACAATGTGTACCTACAACAATATGTAGATATAGTATTTCAGTCTTTACCTGCTGTAAATGTGCTTCATGTTACGTGTTATTTATTTTTATCTGATATTTAAATTTTCCTCTCATGTTACTTTTTGCATAATCCTACTTTATCCGTGTGATCGTCGAAGAAATATTTTTACACTCGCAATTTGACTTTCAAAATGTTAATGTAGCTAACAATAAACAAAAAAACGAATTCTTCCTCTTTGTTGAATACTATTAACATTTTCTCCATAAAAATAGTGAATTTATTTAATTTCGATTTTACTCAAAAAATTATTAAAGGTTGTTTCATTCCGCTAAAATAGGCAAAAGCTTCGTAGTTTTGAGAATAGGTGTCTCAGAAAAATATAAGGTACGCGGTGGTTTGACTTTGTAAGGAACACGAAGGTGAGGCAGCGGACGCGGCAACCCTTAGTATCTACTGTCATCCTGCGAAGGCGTTTCGGCTGGCTAGGCCATATACCTACTACGTATGCCTCCCGGCAGCCGCAGCCGCTCCAGTGTCAGCTGAGAGGCGAACAGAATTCCAAATCTACCGTGAAACTATACATAGAAATAATAAGAATGAAGAAGTGCAGTTTACATAAATAAACTTCAAAATGTCCATGCAGAACAAGTTTTTTGGCAATTTCTACTAAATCTTTTATTTTCTATTGAATGCATAATCGAGTAGATAGATAATCTTACCTGCATGTTTTCTTAAATGCGAAATGTGTAGGTTTCATATTAATAGACGTTCAAATGCGACACATAAATATCATCCAATGTTATTCGGATTTTTATGGTAATAAACCATTAAAATAAAAATTGCAGCTGCATGTTATCTTAATGACATAATATAACGTAATTATTCACGAATGAATGAATGCTGTATACACATATTTGTGCTATTATAATGATGATGTTATTCAAATATTTAAAAGGCAATAACAAATCTACTTAATTAACTTTAATGACATAAAAAGGTTCATTAGGTGTTGAATGGGAGGTTTGGAATTTACAACGAGAGCGACACAGTAAGTGGTGATCTGTGTTGATTGTTGATACACATTTAGTAAGTTTGCGGCCATGAGGATTTATTGCAGGTTTTAATTGGTAGGCATCATCGCTGAATATGTTTGAAGTATGGCCGCTGATTGAGGAAATGAGGCTACGAATATTTCCGAGGAAGGCTACAAAATGAGAGCATAATGTCATAGATCTGTTTGTTTCCAGCTAGGTACCTATTTATAAATTAGCCATTAGCCCCTCGAAGCTTCTGGAACGCGTCCGCAATTATTTTCGCCAAGGCGTTTGTGCCGCGGATTTGGGATTAATACGATTTGTCTGTCTATGGTCTATGTATACTCGGGTGGTGTAATGAACTTTGAAGAATGTCCGATAGTCGAAGCTGACAAGACGAGACCTCTCCTGAGCAACGAATGCACCGGAGGATAAAAACATACTAAATATACTCATGTCCACCTTGAGACCAATTTTCTAGTGAAGAGAAAGGATTCTAAAGACTGACATTATAAATCATTTTGCGGTTAAAAAACGCATCATAAATCTCGTATTATCAAAAATAAGCACCTTAGAAGCTTGCATGAGGTGATCTTTCAATAATTTATTACTGCTAACATTTGCTATAAAAAAATTGAAACTCTAACAATAGATCTCCTATTACCTTATTTGTCGATAAATGCACCCTCTTGGTTTGGTATTAGTTCATTCATTCATGGTAAGGGTGGGGTGGGTGGATGCATTTGTAATTTGTAGTAATAATACACAATACGAGATGACAGACAATAATAATATTATGTAGGTCCCACGTTAGACATACGAGTACCTATACATCTGTACATAATGCCTAAAATCATTCCTTTGTGTTGATTACTGTAATGTATTATTTACCTAGGTATCCCTCAGGTTATTAGACAATCTTAAGTTTTTTATGCCCTTTTCGCAAGAAAAAAAATATTTAGAATACCTACCACTATTAATCTAGGATTAGTTAGTGGGTCAAATTTCTGACAGAATTCACAGCCCTGGTTATGAGAATGTTTGTCGCAGAATTCAATAAATTAATATAAAAATATGGTTTATGATGTTTTCGCTCGGGACAGCGGAACACCAGACAGTAATAATTTAGGTTGACCCATCTATATGTGACTTTGACCCTCTATAGAATCGCGGGTATAAAAAAAATAATGATGGGATGAAAAAGGAGTATTGCTGCCAGAGGTCAATTTATCGAAATTGATATAAGTATTTAATTTTATTTGGCGCCACAATATAGCCAGGCATTTATTCTAATAGCAGAAGAAAAAAATCACCATGGCATGTGGCAATTAATAATTTTTTATGCAAAAATTAGTTTTATCTTTATAGAAAGCACTCAATCTCCTCAATAGTGTATGTCACCTGCCAGCCTCTTCATTTTTATTAGCTTCCATTGCGCACATTTTAAATAATAAATTAAATGAAAAATAAAAATTGACTGATGGTTTGGGTTTTATGAATAAAAAAAAATGTTGATGTTTACTCTAGTTATATTTTTATACGATCTCAGATAGTTGTTATTGAAGTAAACAAAATCTACGCGTCTCTAGCCTGTTTATTTAGAAAATACCTCGAGGATTGTAGAATTTTGCCTGTGTACCTTGACGATAACAGTGCGATGTGTGATAAGCTCTATAGTTAGTACTCTGGATATAGAATATTACTCTCCTACTCGGTGCGTATATGGAGATGGAGTCAGTACGTTATCAGTAAAGTCAGCCTATAAGCTATTAGCTCCAGATATGAGCTCAACATATTGCGTAATGTTTTATTGCATCTCTGGAATTCCGTTCTTCCGTAAGTTGCTGCAGTTTGTATTGTACGCGTACATTATCATGATAATCTCCTCGGTAATGCAGCAGAGTAAGTAGCGACTCCACTCCATAAAGGGATCATTGTAGATATTATCAGATGCGCAGATTTCAATCAGATAACTGTCCTCATATTCATCAATGCATCATACTCCATAAATTATTTATAATGATGATTTTTCTTAGGCAAAATAAAATAAATATGAAAGAATAGGTTGGAGTCGTATAAAAAGAAACTAGTTCCATATCGTAACGATATCTTTGTATTTTCGCACAAGGAATGTGAATATAAATTTAGTATCAGAATTTCCCGTTGAATTTTGATTTTTTCAGATCAAAGTCAAAACTTGGTGAGTGATTTCTAAAATTGAGCGAAAAATAGAACATTGAACTTTGTGACCAGTCTATTAGCATCGTAAAATTAGATTTCTTAATAATCATATACATCC
The DNA here is from genome assembly GCA_022494985.1 of Micrasema minimum. NCBI lineage: Eukaryota > Metazoa > Arthropoda > Insecta > Trichoptera > Brachycentridae > Micrasema > Micrasema minimum. Next base: position 64,296 of record JAGVSP010000919.1, read on the forward strand.
AATATTCGTTTAATGGGTAGGTATACCTATTAACAATTTCACGCGTAATCTACGAGAAAACTTGGCCTGTAAAAAATAAGATCAAACTGTTAAAAAATACTGGTTCATTTGTATTACTTTACTTTTTAAAGCGCATGCGATAGGCATCAAAACACTTGTATTTACTATGCAAAGTATGCAGTCTTTCAAATAATTTATTCTCCAAACAAGTTGAAGATAAGAATGCTAATTTTAATGAGCCAAACAAAGTTTGGTAACTAAGTGCATTTCTGTATCGTGTTGTTGATATACTTTGTTATGAACATTGCACTATTTTTATACGGAATTGATTGAGAGTGGGTTGGATAAGAGTTTCTACAATTAAAAATCGACATCAAGTAGGAGGGCAGGTTATACTGCTAAGGCGGATAAGTTAATTCAGTTTCTCGGTATTCTGTGATGCATTTCTCTTTATTCGAGATTTATAATGAAGTTGCTTATACATGCCAGCACTGATATGTATTACATTTTGTTCCCTTTTCCAGACAATAAGACGGCTAGTAAACATGCATGGGGTGCGTAGATATGTATATAACATCACTCAATTTGCGTGGTACCTTTTAAATGACGTACATAGGAACTGTTTTTTGCAAATTATGAAAGAAACTGGAAGAAGTAAATTGATGAGGTTTGAAAAAGTTATCCTGTTTGAGTTCTAAAAACTGTTAAATATGCTCAGAACAATTCACGATTATCACAAATCGCGGATTCACAAAATGGATCAAGGACTTGAAGATGATGATTAAGATGATTTACAATGATGAGATTAGCAAAAAGTATTTTGATTCCTTCCAAGTTACATCCTCACTAATTGGTTATGATCATAACGCAGGTTTTTATGTATTTCCGCAGTTGTTCGCAGTCCTTATTGTATTGTTACGTATGCTTTAAATAATTATAGATTTAATGGAGTTCCACCGCTAATTTATGTCTACTGCTTAAAGAGTCTAATAATATTATGTATTAAGATAAGTAAAAATAATAAAGTCAAAGTAGTGCCGTTGTAAATTTTTTCTCAAGTTTTCAAAATTAACTGTTAAGAATAAATAATAATGATTTGGACTCGATAATTAAATAAGGGAATAAGATTGAGAATGTAGAAAGAGAAAAAAATTACTATAAATAATTTTGTGAGGTAGTAAACCAAATCAATTAACCAAAAGGCCCTAACCAAGGTACCGAATCGCAAATGAATTTAAATAAAAAAAGTTTTTATTTCATAGCGTTGCTGCGAAAGAAAATATTTAAGGTATAAAAATCAATGAATTACGCGTATGAAAGCTCTTGAGATAGCTTTAACCTTTAACTAAAGTGTCTAATACCTTTATAACATTATGATGAAATTTTTACTATTTCGCCATTGTGATAAATTTTTCCGGGTTATCAGTTTTAGCTTACTAAAAATGCTTGCATAAGATGGAGAAATTGAAAGAAGATATGTATTTGAAAGTGGGTTTTTTTTATCTGCCGAACCCACACCAAACCAATTTAAGGCAGAAAATTTGCGAGCATTGCATCATTAATTTTTGATTGATGTGTGCTGCTTTTCATTGTGTGTAATAATAAATTGGTCAAAATGTGCAAGTAAATCATCAATTGGCTGGAGGCAGATGTCTTGGTTTGTAAAATAACGTTACCTTCACCTTCCGCTAGAAAATAGTTGAAAAAATGTAGAAAGGAACTCTGAAGAGAAGAACTATGCGGTCGTACAACGGCGAGGCTTATATCAACATGAATTACTACTCTTTTGTCTTTCAAATGACAAGTTTTCACTGACCAAGAATTTACAGGTTAGTGATTGTCAATGCCATAAGAATGCGTGGAGCTTATGTCCTCTAAATGTATAGTCTTTAAAACGTTTCGCATTTGATCCGGTATGCTACCCCCCTGTACCTACCTCGATTCAAATCGCAAATCAACGCTTGGTATTATTTTGTATGGACCTTAGAATTATTTTTAAGGCATGTAGCTATCTATTAGTTCATATTATTGTCATTTTACAACTTCTTATTTAAATATTTCATTTGTGCGTATAAACATTTCTGAACTAATTAAACATTCCGTATTTTGAGAATTATAGACGAAATTTGCAAAACAAATTATGTGGTAAATTTATGATTAGCCCTATGAATTTGTGAAATAAAGTTAAATTGCGACTTTTTTATTTATTTATTTATTGTAAGAAATAATTTTACAGGAGTCCTTATAAAACACAAGTTTTGTCATAGGTTCTACAGTATATAAAAATAAAACTAAAAACAAAAACCTAACAAAAACAAAAACAAATGGGAAACATTGGGAAAAAAATGGAAATACTTTTTTTTTTAAATTACTCCACTCGATGGAAACACTTGAAGACTTTTAAAAAAATCTATACTAGTACTAGCGTATGACTGATCTTGGTGTACCGATGCAGTGCCCTATGCACCATTGGATGCGAATAAGGGAGAGTAGTAGTAGTAGTTGTAATACTAGTACTAGTAGTAGTAATTAGTGGGTAGCAGTGCCTACTATCATAATCTTCGTTGAAAATAATTATACAGCAAACTAAGATATAATCAGTTTAGTAAAAGGATAATTACGTTGTTCTAATTTTGAGTATCGTGATCAAATAAGGATAGTTCCGGGATTTCTTCAGTAGGTTAAACGAATCGTTCAACTGGCAACGTGGGTACCTACTGGGTACAAGAGAATACGATGTATGACCGTTCCTATTTCCCATACGAGATATGCATCACGAGTATTGTAAAGTAGATAATGTATCGTAACATGTACCTAGTCACTCGTGTGCTAACACAAAACACAACCATCAACAAAGCGCGTTTTGGCGACTAAAGCAAATACGACATGAATGCATATGGCAGAATTATTAAGGTTAAGCGGTAGAACTTTTCAAATTTAACTTAAACATCGATAGAAGGAATACATATCGACTGCTCACTAAAAATGTTGAAGTGGTTGACCAGGTACTGCGATAAGGGGTGGAGAGGGGAGTGAAGTCGGGGAGAGAAACACATGATCGGTGCATTGGGGTGTAGACACTTATAAATACGTATAAAAAAGTAGTTTAAAACAAAAGTTGTTTAATTTCATAATTATGGAAAACTACAAAGTGAGTGCTACAAACATTGAGTTAACAAATTATAATACTTATTATCTACATATTATATAAAATTATGCATACCTACCTTGATTGGATCGCAAATTAATATGTATATTGGAGTAAAATTTGTTTGTCAAATCGAGTAATTTATATTTTTCATTTAATAAATCTACATAGTAGATAAAGAAGATTAAAAATGGAAATATAAACATAGCATTGAGAAGGGCAAAGAAAGATGGTATTAACTATTTTATTCATCCTAAATGTAAAAATAATAATTAATAAAAAAATTATGTTGCCTTTATTTCCAACCATATTATTACATCGGGATATTAAATTCTGTCTGAAATGGCTGAACCTCGCTCCGACAACCGTCAAAATTGTGATGAGAAGCGCATCGTTGAAAATATAATTCAGACGCCTATTTACGAGAGAGAATTAAATGGAAGTGAATAAATTATTTTCTTATGTACATATTTATACCTATTCATGTTTGGGCCACAAACTGTTTTTCTTGATAAGTAGGTACATACGTACATACCTACATAGATATTAGAAATAAAATAGAAAAATATCGCATTTGTGTTATTTGCTATTATATCTTTTGCACAAAAGTTACGAATAAAAATATTTTAGGTATTTAAGTTTTTTGGATAATTTCTACTTGATTAAATGAAACTAAACCAGAATTAATTTTTTTCAGCTTATCAGTCATTACGTATTTAATTTATAATCAACATTTTCATCAATAAGTGTTATTCAGTACACGATGCAGAATTTAAACATAATATTAACACAGTTACCTTTCATATTATCAACAAAAAAAAACAATTTCGTATAAAAAGAAAAATATTATCTTTATAAGACGCAGAAGACCCAATCAGCTGTCGTTTTTATTCAATTTAATATTATCATCGACTCGGTGCAGACGATAATGCAATACTGCAACTGAGAAAAAAACATACTTAATCATATGGAGTATGTAGTGTGAAAAATTGTGCAATTTGAAATGTACTGTACCTATAGGTACTATGTATTCGGATTATAGTCACCACTCCCTATATGTAAATGGCGGCATTTTGTTTTGCAAAAAGGAATCGGATAACATTGTACAGTGTACAGCTCTCATCTGTCCGCAGAACGCGTATGGAAAGGAGGTCAGTGAAGAATTAAAGGCTTAATATTTGGAAATATGATCCGTTCTTCAAATACAATGAGGTTTTCATACCATCGATCATACTTCAAAGGACACTGCTGGAGTTTATCGTAAAAAAAATTTTAAACCCTTCCATATTTAATAACCAATTATTTGATTTGATTAATTACGCTATTGCATTTGAAAAGGAAGGTACATAATATAATTTCTGGTATTGAAAAGTTAAAAAGCGTTTGAAAAATATATCGAATTGAGTCTAATTATTTCAAGTTCAAAGCTCTACTATACCATGATTTTTTTAAACAAAAGACCCTAAAGAGCATACTCCACCACGTGACTCGCAGCCACTTCCCACACAAACGTACTTCTCGATTTTCTCCCTGGAATTTAACACTAGAGCAAAGATTTTTTTCACACGTTTTAGATACTGTCCAGATGTGTGATTGTGTCGTGTTATTCTTTGGTAATTTTATTTAGCAAATAAAATATAAAAAAAGACAGCCACAAAGCTTTTAGAAATCGCATCACAATATTCATTTGGTGTGAATTAGTTCGATATTTTATAAATTGTATGAATTCTATGACAAAAAATTAACGAAAGTCTATTTTGGTTTTTTAATTTTATAACGAAAGGTGGCAGATTTATTTTATTTTTTTTTTTGTTGTTACTCTTACGAAATAAAAGTAAAATCCCTATTTTGTGACAACTCGCCATGTACCTACATTAAAAAATCCTTCTTTTCAAAAAACCTATCTTGAACGTAAAAAGTAATTAGGAGATATTGTTGAATCATTGTACAAATATTTTATTAAAACCTATCTATTTATCTCCTTAATTAAATAAAATGTCAAAAAAATAAGACACGCATCTGGTCGATCTCTAAAATGTGTGAAAAAATCATTGCTCTAATGTTAAATTCCAGGGAGAAAATCGAGGATACGTTTGTATGGGAAAGCGGCCGCAAGTCACGCGGTGGAGTATGCTCTTAAACATGATTGAAAACTATTTACAACTTGGATTTTTTGTAAACATTATAAGATTAGGCACATTTTGTTTTCATTTTAAAAAAATATGGAAAATATAGCTAAGGTTGAATATACTTAAATAAAAAATACTATCTATCATTCCTTATGTTTGTCAAAGTAGAATTGCAATATAATAATATGATTATGTTGCTTGGTACCATTTTCCTTTGCACTTTTATGTTAACTTGGTTCAAAACAATTCCACTATGATATTTTATACTTGCTCTTTAGCAGAAATTTTTACATCATGCTCTTCTCAAGTAGGCACCACCAATTCCTTAAATCATCAAAAGTGCTTCTTGGATTATAATAGAAAGAGGGTTTGAACCTTTGAATTTTCGAATCCAGAATCAGAAACATAACCCAAGGACCGCACAATCATAATTACCATGGATTTCATTTTTAAAAAGTTCCTCAGAGACCTACTAATTTTATGATTTAAAATAAATTTCAAGATTAACTTAAAAGAATTCTGGATACTACGTTGTATGTGTCTTTTAATGATCTGTGCCCCGGACGCTAAAGGTTTGAAGTCTTCTCTGATATGAAAAAGTGCAACATCAAGAGAGAGAGAGAGAGACGGCTTGTTTCTCGCTTATAATAAATATTATGTGCACATATAAAATATAAATTCAACAAAGCAGTTTACCGTGAATGGAACGTCCAAATTGCACCCGACTGGCAAGATCGCGACATAAAATTCAACGTTGCTAGCGGCAATACCATTTTAGAATAATCTTCTATCTAAGGAAAGTCAGAGAAAACAAGTAGTATTTTATTACCTACTACTACTAGTCTCCCAATGGTGCATAGGGTCCAGAGTTTGGACATCATAGTATCGATAGGAAAAAACATTGCCTAAAAATGTCTATTTAAATGGTACCTACGTAGAAAATATTATTTATAAAATGATTAAAACAATCACTGGCGAACTTATAAAAAATACGTAAGGTCACTGACAGAGTTGGTATTAGGTAAGTCTGAGAGTAACCATTTCATTTAATATTTTATTTTTCAGTGGAGCAGGTGCCGGTATTGCATTGTAGTAATAGATGACCATAAACAACATAAAACGTTATGATGGTGGTCCCGAACACAGTTGCAACCAAATTACAACACACTGATAAATGGAAACTACCTTAAATGGAATATAATACTCCTATAGATATTGCGCAATATAATATGGAAATGGCAATATTGACAACCAAAGGGTAATAGCCAAGTGTTTTGTAAAGAAGTTAATTTAGATTTGGATCTTACTCGAGGAGTTATTTTAATTACAACTTGGGGCCTTGTTTTTTTAGGAAGTCAGAGGGATTGGCATATCAGGTAAAATGCGAAACGTTTTAGATAGGACATCCCCAGGGATGTAGAATGTCGGTCAAAGCTATAACTTTTAGTTTCGCCTACTGCTTAGGCGATCGATCACTCTTAAATTCCGTCAAAAGTGAACTTTATGTTACGTTTGTTGTGGGTGGTGTGTGGTGTGTGGTACTTCTAGGAATGTGTTAAGAAAAGTAGGCAAAACCAGGAGCAATAAACTGAGCAAATACTGAATGTAAAACAGTGTCCAGCTAGGAGTAACCTGCATGCAATAATGTACGTTCAATTAGGGTAGAGGTTTCCACTATAAATTTCGAAAAACTTGGAACTTAGGTATAACTTGCATGCAAGCTACTTGCATAACGGGAACCCTACTTTTAAATGTTTAAGCGTAATGTTTTCCAATGTGTTTTAACATTTACAAAAATTACACTATTCCAACAGTTTTTTAGTAGGTAATTGTATCAAATGAATTGGAAGCTAATTGAAAAAATAGCTACATATTATACACCGTGTAAACAAAACTCGATGTACAAGCGGAAAACCAGTGAATCTACATCATATTTGGAGTCGATTTTGTAGATTTTAAAAATTTTATTTGACCCAAAGTTTTCGAGAAAATTGATTAAGAAGTTGATGTTTTTTTCGATATTTTTTTGCAAATTGTTTTCAAATATAATTTATTTACTAAAATTGATACTAGTCATAAAGAAAACAAAATAAAAAACCGCATTTTTATAAGAATTCGTAAAATTTTACTTAATCTGCGGTACTTATGAAAGGATTACACATTCGACTCCAAATATGATGTAGATTCACCAGTTTTCGGGTTGTACTACGATTTTGGTTACACCATGTATAACACAAGAAAAAACATTTTCTCTTAGAAAAAAATTTGGGTGTCCAATAATGTCAAGTGCAATATACTCATTCATAAATCCGTCAGAAAATGTACGAAATATTATTTTAAAATGATATTTAAGAAGCGTTTCTCTGTTTTACCCGATTTAATGATTTAATGGACATTTGGGACTTGGCACCAGGAATAAAGAAACAGTCAGTTTAGAAAATAGTATTTCTGCCCTCATTATTAACCCAATACCGATAATTTACAGCCGACACACGACCCAGTTGGCCGACTATTTAGTGTCCGAGTCTGAGAGTAATAATACTCGTATCGTTTTGCTTCGATAATTTTTTGCCCGAATGTTTGTTTGCTCAGAGTGTACTTATAGCGTAATAGCTATTTGAGTACTGTGGATGCCGAATTTCATAACATAGTGAGGGACATTAAAAAATCATTTATATTTTATTTTCATTATTTGGAGCCTTATCACCAAAACATTTCATTTAAAAATTCATTCGGTCATTTGGTATCCTTATTACAGGGTTCACTTAAAGAACATTGAAAGAGTCCAGCATAAATTTTTGCGCTTTATTAATTTTATAAATAAATTAAAATTAAATTTAAATTAAATATTCCCATTGTAAACATAAATTATAACTTTTTAAATAACTTTTTGAATATACAAACATTAGAAAATAGAAGAATATTAAATGATTTGCTCTTTCTGTTCAAAGTATTAAAATCTATGTTTGATTATTGTCAACTAACAAATTTAATTAGTATACGAGTGCCTGGTCGAGTTACCCGTAGTAATGCACTATTTTACCGTAGCCAATCATCGACCAATTACAGTGCTAACTCACCGATACGAAGAATGCACGCACTGGCTAATAAGTATACTAACAATATTGATGTTTTCAACACAAATCTAGTGCATTTTAGGGAACAGTGTCTGGATGCCATCTCTGGCGGTAATGAATAGCTACCTACTGTGTAATCATTTAAAAATGTTTATGTAAAAGCCCTATGGGCGTAAAAACAATAAAATAAATGAACAAATTATTAAAAGTGAACGCATAAATCAATCATATGCGTTTCTGGTATTCCGTTGTTCCTTATGATGTAAAAACTCAAATATTTCAATTTCAGAGCTAGGCACTTTCAAACTGTGTCAGTTACTAGATGATAATGTATAATATTGCTGTTGTAATTTCAAGCAAAATAAATTCGTTGAAGGGCGAATTTAACAGCCCATAATTTTGTAAGAAACCATCCTTTCCTTGAAAACAACTTTAAAAGGTAGTGTATCATTACAAACAAAAGGTAACTAAAATTATCCAGGTGACCAGGTATCAAATATCATAAATGTTCATTTTGTTCAATACGAATATGGGTCACGTTTAAATGTTTTTTTGCCTTCCTGAACATTTTATGTAAAGACGCTTACTAGGTTTTGAAAATTGAAAGTGGACTGGCTCAAATGCGGAAGGTAATATTATTCGACCACTGACAGACGTGTGACTGCATAATTTTGTTTATGTGCTGATTGAAAAAAACGTTGGCGCCATAAAAATTAATCACTACAATAACGTTTTTTCTCTTATATTAAGAATTAAGCATTGTTTAATGTTTACAGCAAAAAAGGTATAGCTTCGCTATATTCACCCACCTGTAAACACCAAACACGTCGTCGACTAACGAGACCAACGCAATATTTCTGTCGTGAATGCTGTAAAAATACAATCTTTATTATTTACAAAGTTTTAAAGAGCTGAATTCTTTATTTGCATAAGTATTAGAGAATACTTTTCCTGCTAGACTCTTGATGATACACGAGAAAATTTACATAATAAAACATTTTTAACTATTTATAGAGTGTACGCAATTGTACTAACATTGCTATCAAATAAGTAGGTAACAAAAACACAAATCACGAAATTCGCACAGAATTTTTATCTACTACACAAAGTTTCTGGGTTCAAGAATTTTGATTCTTACAATGATATTTTTACTTTGAAAAATAAATTTGACTTTATATATGTTTTTGGTGGTAGTTTTAACAATGATTGCGTCTTCGGATTGCCAATGTTAACTCATTTTATTTTTTAGGAATATTTTTTTTATTGCATTAGTGCCCTGTTATTAGATTATCCCTGACCTTACACTAACGATGCTTTACCGAATAAAGTTGAGTAATACTAATCAAACTATGATAAAATATTGATAGATGTTGATAATATTGCTTAGAGTTAAGAGCATAACATTTTTCTTCGTCTCGTTCTTTGAAAAAATAACAATCTTTTTCTTTTCATACGTATTTTTGGTTTTCTACGAGTTTTCCAGTTACATTGTAAACACATACGATTTTCCCAAGTTTTTTTATGTTTACAGACTCCTAAAGACTTACTTTAAAATAAAAACGGGGTTTCAAGTATTTACTCCATCAATTGACGACCCAAGATTACGGTTTGTAAATTAATTTGTCCGCCACGTAGCATAGTGGTAGCGCATTTGGCTACCATGCATGAGGTTGCGGGTTCGATTCGATATATGGGATTTTCATATTAATATTTCATGTGTGATACCTTGGACCGGTACTGAATCGTATGACTGATCATCTTATCTTCATGTTATAAAATGATCAATATATACTGCACTTGATGTACCGCAGCACCGCCCTATGCACCATTGGGGTGCGGATAAGGGAAAGTAGTAGTAATAGTACGTATTTTTAGTACCTACTGCTGCTTTTTGCCCTATGGGCGTGGACAGAAGAGAATATCTTCGTTTATTCTTATAATTTTTCTGAATAGATGTTATTTTGGTAAAGGCCGCTTATTAAATGAAAGTCGGTTATTGGTGTGGAATTAAAAAGGTTGTCAAATTTTAATATAAAATTCTAATTATGCATTAAAATTAATTTACCGGGACGAATGGGTAGATGACCTAGAATGATTCATCATTCGACTATTCGAGTTATTTGTCTAAAATTTTGAGTAATTTATTCGTAATTACTGAAATCCTTTAAGCGGATTGTAAACTTATTAAGCGATTTCCTTAATACTTACATAATTATATGGATATGAATATGAATATTATATTGTTTTTATGATAGAAAAGTTATAAATATTTGGATTATAACAGTATTCAAAATAGTAACTCACCTAGGAATAACACGTGGCCTACCTTACCTACTTTTTAAGAAATAATAATAAATTAAAACTTGTCACATTATTGTTTACCGATGAGTCACGTGCGTAGTACCTAATCGAAAGTTTAACATTCAGATTTTTAATTTTAAAATATTTTATATACTGATTGGCAACCAATTACAAAAATAACGTGTCCACAAAATAGTGATAACGCCGCCGCCGCGCCGCCCGTTGACTATATCCAACTATTATTTTATATTTTCAAACAAACGTAAACGTCGCCCTATGTATGTAAAAATTTGTACAAACATCGAAGACAGCAAAAAAAAAATTTTTGAAATCGAGATTTTGGTCTGTGGTTAGAAGCATAGACTTAGGATTTAAATCCCTAGGGTTCGAATCCAGCACTTCCACAATTTGATTCCTGTGAGAGCAAGCACAGTATAAAAAAAATATTTTATTGAAAGTTAACAGTTGGGGGTCATATTATACAAATATTTTCTTTTAAAACTCGATAGCGCATTGGGCTGCCATGAATGAGGCCGCGGATTCGATTCCCGACAGGGATTAATATAAAATATTTATTTAAAAGTGTTTTTTCACATAAACAATATTTTATGTGATACCTAGGACTGGCACTGAAGCGCAAAACTGATAACCTTGCTTTCATGTAACAAACGATCAAGATTCACATTGATGTACCAATGCAGAGCCCTATGGCACCATTGGGGTGCCGATAAGGAAGTATGTAGAAGTAGTCATTTAACTGTATTTTATGTATACATATATAATATATTTGTATCAAATCAACCCTTTAAAACATTGTTTTGTAAGCGGATGTGGTTATTTAATTTTAATATTAACAAATTTATTATTATTAAATAATAATATTATAATAAACAAAGTGTGGCTTCCTTTGTAAGTAACGGAAATCACTAGCTATAATAGGCACAAGACACTGTGCACTAGGCACGCGTACAATTTGACAATAACTCCAAATTACTACTACTACCACTTTAGTACTTATAACGCCACAATAATTATTTTTGACGGTTCACTGATTTATTATGGTACCTATATTATATTGGTTATAATAAATAAATTGGTTATGTAGGAAATTAGTACTTTTTATAGGCCTATAATATAAACCTAAAACACTTAAAACGGTATTTTGGGAAAATAGTTTTAAAAAATACAAAGACACTTGTTATGATTTTCTTATTTCAGTCATCATCAATCAGGCTAAATTAGAAAATTTTTAACAAGGATATTAAAAAGTAAATATTAAGCAGTGCAGCAATTTGAATAAACCGGTTTTAAAAGTAATTGGATCACTTCTACGTGATGGACTGTTTTAAATATTATTTTATCACATAAAAAAATAAAATCGAATTAATTGTACTTACATGGTCAGAAAGTGCATCCAAGCCAACTGGTAAACGCAACTGGAAAAAGTAAACAACCACTTTTTGCTAACCACTCGCACTTCACAATTTTGTAGATTGAATGTCTTGAAATATTGAACAAAGTTTATCGTTAATGTTAATAAGTAGTGCCAATACTTCAATCGAATCCGCGATTGTTTGAAATTCGAACTTGATGGATATTTTTCCCGCCTTTTGTGGAGGCTGTCAGATGCAAGGGGGTGGCAGAGCTAGCCGGCTCGCGGCAGAATGAATAATGAATGAATATCGTGAATGCGAAGCGGTAATGTCAAATTCTGCGTGCGGCTGTGGCGTGTAGTAGCGTGCCAGAGAAGGAGTGAAGTCGTGAAGTAAAAGCAATGATACGGTGAAATAATGTGAAATGTACTGGAGTACGAGTACGAGTATGGAGCATGGCCAGTTTTTCCAGTAATCCCGTGCTGCGTGACATCTCTTGAACAATCCTTTTCTACTCAATGTACCGAGAGCGAGAGATGGCCCCAGCCATAACCAATTTAAAAAATCGAATGGATATTCGATTCAGCTTTGAATTTTTTTATTGTACGTTAATGTATCCATTCATTTAAAATGGGCGTCTGTCGAGAAAACGTTTCAAGACCAGACTGAGTACCTACAATTTTCATATAAATAATACTACTACTACTTGCATATAAAAAAATCGGAAACCCAGAAAATAAGAAAATAATTGTGGTCAAATGGGACAAAACCTACAGTTTCTAATCCGGAGTCCTTGATTTTAACTACAGAATCACAGCCCTCCTAGGTTCATATTATTATTCGGGTATGGAATAATATTCTTATTAAAACTTAAAATAAGAAGAAACATTTGAGTTCTTACAATATACTCAAATATTTCAATTTTGGGGCTGCTTTTGTATAGTCGAAATTAACTGTGCCAGAAAGCAGGAAACAAGTTTTGATGTAGTCTGATTCGAACCTAGAGATTCTAATCTGGAGTCCCCGAATCTACCACTAGATCACAACCCAGATCTATGTATATATTTTTTACAAGTTCGTCATCTAATTCTCTGTGGGTTTGTGAACTCCAATTGCAATTGAATAACAATTAATATGTATAATTTTAGTGCAGGGATTATTTTTTTAAACGATTCACCATAAAATGGCAATAAAATTTTACGGAACTTTGATTATTGTAAGTTGCTTTCTATAATATCAGAACATATTCACTTGACTGTGACTGTAGATTTATATACTTATCATAAAAGTAAATCAAAATCGATCAACCGATTCATGCTTACAACGACATATTTTAATCAGAAATATAATCGATTATATTCTTAACTTATTATGCTCAACGATACCTACAACTAAAAAAGTGATCCAAACAACGCAATGAGTCTCATTACCCGCATCTCCTCTCCTCTCCAGCGCTAAATCTCATTTCATCGTATCTTCTTTTCACCACTCGCTATCTTCATATCTTTCTAACTTCTATCTTCCATCTTATCAGACAATCTGCTCCTCGTGAGGTGACACCACAATATAATTTGATAAATTTAATGGCTGACAGATATTGTACTCTCATCACCTCCCGATCGCTAATGGATTGCCCAATGAAAAAAACTTTTTAAACCGTTTTAATAGAGTTGTTAATAATAATGGAATTCTCTAAATGCGAAGTATAAAAATAAAATATGGAAATATACTGGATTTACAGCTTTTCACTTTACCTGCATAACTATAAAAATACAATTTCATACTTTTTTTACGATTTTAGAACGTAAATGGGTGCTTTTAGTGAACACCTGATAGGTAAAAAATTTACCAACAAACGGGATCGATTTTTATAAGTTTGATAATCGAACCGGTTTTTTTATCGAAATTTAATATATAACTCCTTATTGAATTACTGATATATTTTCTAGTTAGTCTGGCTGATTTGTCTTACTATTCGATCATTAAATATGAAATTTACCGTATACATTAGTTATATTATTTTTTACAAGAACTGCATTAACTTTAAAAATATAACCTTAGCTTTTAAGTTCTATGTTATTCGATCTAGGCAAAGAACGTTTTTTTACAAGCACTTTTTAGTATTTTTTTAAAATAAACATAATTTTTCAGATAAAATGGAACGAGAATACATCAATTTGAATACAAAAACTAATAATATATAAATGAAAACAAAGCTTTTCTTTATATATTTGTTGTTATGCGTAATGTTGTTTATAATGTTATAATTTTAGACTTCAATCTTGTAATATTGAATTTAAATTAGTATGAACTCTAGCAACGTTTATTGACTTTGTTATGTATTATGTAACTTTAAACACATTTTTAGGAAATATCTACAAAATTATTTTAAGTACCTGGAGTAGGTACTTACAAATTTAAAAAAGTAGTTTTATATTCCCATATATCAACATCGTTATTATTACACGCACGTGGGCAACGTTACGTAAGTGAAAAGTTGTCGTTTTTAATTTCCTTATTCTAGAATAGTTTCTCAAAATATATACAAAATGTACGAAATGTTGTGATCTCCTGAAAAAATTGTTTTTTTTTTGTAAATGGTATTTCGGTGGTTTATATTTTAAGCAACAAAAAGAACATGATATGTGACCTTAAATCAGAAAAAAGTATTGTTTATTATTGGGAAGCTGCACTATTAAATCATCAGCTTGTTGAGTCAAGTTGGTGCAAGAAGTGGGGGTATTAAGATGTAATCTGATTTACAGTAAACGTTCAAGTTGGCCGTGAGCACTTGCAATAAATTTAAAATTCAATATTTTTCGTTCAGCTTAACAATAAATGAATCTGCATTTTAATAAAACATTTATTTTACTCTAAATAATAAAAACGGCATTCGACGGAGGCACGAATCATAAATATACTTTTATAATATAAAAATTTAAACTATTATAATATTATTTAAAACTTAAGCCCGCTATATATGGGACAGTTTACTACACAGTTTTCTGTGCAGTCTGAAAACGGTCCCGTATAAAGCTAAAACTGCATGAAAAACTGTGTGCTAGTGTCAGATTTAAGCTGACATGACAGTCAATGTTTTTTTATGTAAACGTTTAAGTAGACATTGGTTTATTGTATGCTTTTAAATACGAAAAAAACCAATAACATATTTACATTATTAGCTAAATATACAATTTCCTGAGAGCAAACATACGATAATAACTTACAATCGCGTTTCAAAAATACACATATTTAGCGTGTCTTTTGACAGAAGTTTGACAGACTGCACAGTTTTCTGAACAAGAAACTGTGTAGTTTTCTGAAGAAGAAACTGTCCCATATAAAGCGGGCTTTAGATACATATTATGTAGATACTTATACAAGTGTATTTCGCAATATTATAATATCACGTTTAGGTGTAAGTACCTTTTGAAATTGCAAAAAAATAATCTCAATTTGGAGATCTTAATTGATTCTACCTCCAGCAACTTTTGAAATTCCATAGTGTTAGTCATATTTTTTTCTAAATATAGGCACATTACAAGTTTCTACTTAATATAAAATTTTGTCATTATAATAATTGTTAATTAAATTACGTATTACAATTCGTAGAATCATAGTTTCGTATATGTTGTCACGTAATTCTAAAAATTAGGCGAGGCATAGTAGGCGCTAGTTCTAATTTCTAGATAATCTTGAGAATTACACATACCTAACCACAAAAATTATTAATTAAACTACTAGAAAATGTTTATTTAAAAAAGTAACAGTTTTCGAATTCCTGCATACATTGCAATTAATTAAAACCTTAATAATTTACCAAATAAGAAAAACATAAATAACAATCATTTATATCATCATCATCGTCATTCCATATCCTTTCCCTATGTGGAGTATATGGATTCCACAAACTGCCTCCAAGCCAAGCGATCGGCCCCCAGTTATGCATAAAGCTAGCTTTATACGGGACAGAAAACTGCACAGTTTCTAGTTCAGATAACTGTACAGTTTCTGGTTCAGAAAACTATGCAGTCTGTTAAAAGACAAGCTAAATATTTTTTAAGCGCGATTGTAAGTTATTATCGTATGTTTGCTCACAGGAAATTGTATTTATAGGTACCTAATAATGTAAATATGCTATTTGTTTTTTTACGTTTTTAAAAGCATACAATATACCGATATCTACTTAAACGTTTACATAAAAAAACATCTCTGTCATGTCAGCTAAACGTCGCGTCGGCCTTACAGTTTTCCATACTGTTTTCGTTTTATACGGGACAGTTTTCAGACTGCACAGGAAACTGTACAGTTTACTGTCCCGAATAAAGCAAGCTTTAGTTAAATTACTTATTGATCCTGTCCCTCGGTGTCCAGGCAGGTGCTTTTTACAATTCATCTAAAGATCTACCAAGAAATTCCGTAGATACTGTGAAATCGCCATTTAAACATCGCTTTATTCTCGTATTAAAAACCTTTAAAAAATGTTTGCGATCTCTCAGACAAAAGCGAATAACCAGATGTATTCAGTATTGAGAGAAAAAAACCTGGAATGGATGATAATAAAACCAGCCCAGCCGTCTGATAAAATAACCTTTGTGATGATAATTGCGACACAAATTGCGCAAAGAAATAACTGGGAGCCAACAAAAAGAAGTATTTAACAGAGGACATTTATTATGAAGTACTGAGCTACAAAAATTACACAAATTAACGAATTTCAGTAGGTACGTATTGTTATATTTAGTACCTATTTATCAAGTCGGGTTTTCACAGAGACTTATAAATTCATGGTGTAATCACGT
>JAGVSP010000920.1:0-51647 GCA_022494985.1 Micrasema minimum
TTTTAAAATAAAGGACGTCAATAACTCCAAGAACAGCTTTAAGGGTAAAAAAAGCATTGGAGACTCACTTAAATCAAAATTAGTAGGGTATAACCCAGACAAGGCATTGGCGTTAATTGTTAATAATAACAAGTTGACAAAATGTCAGCATATTTGCATACGATTGGGAGCAATTAATTATAATTATGTTTAATCTTTATAATTTTTGTCATGTTTATGTTATAAGCTTTCTTTATCTCTTCATGCTTACAATTTATACTTATAAAAACAAAGTACAACATATTTTTAAATATTTTGTTAAACCTTCACGATTATTTATGTGCATTGCTCGTAGTTTTATCAATTCATGTTTTACTTTTCTATTAGAAATAGTGATGTTTAAATAATTTTATCTTTACTCCACCCTTATGATTTTACCTATTCGCATAGCTTATAGAATTATCTTTTAAAGTTTAATCTAAAATTAAATTATAGCTTTTTTTTATCTTTGTTTTGGAAATGACTATATAATATATTATAAAAATGCCTTTTGGGCGTAAATAAATAAACAAATAATATTGTTTTAAATTTTCTTCGTTGTCCTAAATTACAGGTTGCCTAAAAACCTATATTATTTCGGTAAAACAAAAAAAATACACGACTTAGCTTTTTATTTACGCTATTAAAAATCTAGTTTTTCCATTTTATTTCATTTTCTGATATTCAAAATAGTTTTTATTCATGGTATAGATTATAAAACTACTAACCATACCATTGATAAAAATTAATGTTTATCAGTTTATTTAAAGGAAAATATTTTTGTCCAGCTAATATTTGAATTGGGACCTTTGGGCGCTGTGTCGAAACTAATCTTGTCTCAATCGGGTGTGATATTTTTATTTTGTGCCCATCGTCAAGGAAATGATTTTTCATTATTTTATATTTGCATAGATTTTCCACAGATAAGACGTTGACATAGTTAAATAATATATTGTGATTATCTTTTGCGTCTTTCTTTATTTCTTTTGGAACTATGTATTTTAGTATTCTGATTTGTAAGTTCAAGATCCTGTCGATATAAGATTTAAAAGTAAGGCCCCATATTCTTAGTCCATAGGTAATAATCGGTTAATTATGTAGGTACATTATTAAATTTACATTATTATGGATACCAAAAGGCAAACCATAGTTTTTTCTTGATATTAGTAAAACCAAAATTTTTCAGGGCTACCCTTTTCTTATGTTAGGTACTTATATCTAATAATAATCGTGGTGCAATTCCACGGTATTCAATGAAAACATTAATGTTTTGCGGAATGTTGCCATTATTTATTTATCATCATCAACGCCCTTAGGACTTTTACACAATATGTTGAGAAAAAAAGGTAAGTTGCATTTATTTTTTTACTTAATAATATCCATAAATAGAACAATATTGAACGAACGTTATTTCAAAATATCAACGTGTGTCAAATATTTTAAGTCTTAACTCTTTTGAAAGCTATTTTACAAATTGTTTAATGTGATGCACATTATGTAGCTACGGATGTTATAACACATGCATTTATCTCTCATACTGCTCGTAATATCCTGTTTTACTATTACTTTAAATAGATTAACGGTTTACAGAGCACGGTCCTGCCTTCTGTTAAAAAAAAATTATAAATTATATTTTAATTTGTTATTCAATCCACATCATCGGTGCATTTAAATTAATGATCGTACGATTAAGTTTAATTAGTAGGATTAATGACATACCAATTAATAATATGAATTAAATGCTGATAGTTAAACAAACGTACATCGATTATTAAGTTTTAGATTTTTTAATGCACTTACTTGCATCCGATACTATAGTGAATTATAACTTTCCAAAGAATCAGAATCTATTATACCATAATATCCACTCATGTCATCATCATCATCATACCCTATGTGGAGCATATGGATTCCACAAACTGCATCCAAGCAAGCAATCGGCCGCCAGTTCCCGCGCATCTTCCCAGTTCAGGTCCACGTCCCGCACCTTTGACGCAAACTGCCGACGGTTTGCCAACAGAGGATGTCCAAGACGCCGAGAATCTGATGTTTTGTAAAATAAGCAAACAAATACATGTGCCCAATAGCTTAAATTAATTATTTAAATTAATCCCTCTATGAGTCAATTACAGCATTTATTTTAATTAATTCACATTAAGTTTATGCAACAACGGAAATGTACTTGTCCATTATTATCGATTTAAACAACTGTTTACAAAACGCAATTTAGTAATGACTTAAGTAAATATGTTATGACGAATGTATAATAATTTTATTCTCAATTTGCATACTTAATCAAAATACTGTTATATCGAGCATTGTGAGAATAGCCCTGTATAAATATATCGCTGTAACAGTAGGTAGGTATATTAGAAAGAATATTAAATTTAAGCTGTTGTTTTATTTTTGATGGGAAAGTCAAAATATTAGTTTTTTTCTTTTTTAAGAAATCTATGCAATCTTATGATATTTGCATATATTTCAATTTGTAAATACTATTTTCAATAAAGCCTAAGCGGCTTGTGCTTAAAAATAGAAATCGAGTCGTGGCGAAGTGGGGATTAGAACCGGGGATCTCTAGAGTCTCTGGGCCACCACCCGTTTTTATTCAGCTATTTTGAAAAATACCTATTTATGATAGTTCTTAGAAGGAATTATTGCAACATTTTGGGCGTGTTCAAATACTTGTACACAAATATGGATTTTATCCCAAGACGGGAGTAGGTATAAATTTCATTTTATATCCCTACAGAGATGAGGTAGAATTTTTTCAAATTCAGGAATATGGATATTCGAGCGTTAGGGCTTATGACCTGTCATTGGCTGGGTTAAGTGGCCACTTTATGTACCACAACATTCCCCATTCCGCTTATTAGCGAATATCCACACCAGGTAACATTTTTGATTTTGTGTATATGTTACGAATCGAGAATCATCCACCAGCGAGTTGAGAGCTCCATCCATGCATTGATATTGAAGTTAAGTATTATTGTATGAATTATTGTATGAACTTTACTGAAACCTGATAACATATAGAAATAGAGCATATGAGCATATAACAATACAAAAAACTCAACAAGTGCTTACACAGATACCTACTAACGAACAGGAGGTATATGTCTACATTTTGAGTGAATATTACAAACTGGATTTGTGTTCGCCCATACTTGATTTTAATAAGCTAGTATTTGAACCAAACCTTTGAATTCGATTCTGACATATCGAGATAAATATTCCGTGCAAGATTTCATCATAATATCTATTTTGTATTTACCGTATCGGTATGTGATCGGAAAACGAGTTATTTCAAATTAAAAGTTCTAATTTCTCTACCGCAAATAATGACGTAACATCCGACTATGTAGGTTCTAGAAGGAGACCTCTGCAACTCTGGTCGTGTTGGATAACAATGTGAAATACCACAACATTTAGATCAGATCTCAGTATAAAGTACCTATTTTTAAATCCAATGTTTTTCTCAAAGCCAATTCTCTCTTTATTGTTTTGGAAAACATCATATTCATCCTTTTATTACAAGTATCTAGTTGTAATGAGAAAGAATAGGAGTCAATAAAAAAAAAATTAAAAATTGTTTGTACTTTGTACCTTCTGCATAAAAAAATAGTTTTACCTTTTGTCTCTTCTGACCGAAATAGCACTTATAAAATATAGCAGCTAATACGACAAATATGTAACTTTTATATTATACCATTTCAGATCAATGATTTAATAGATTGAACATTATTTAGGCTCCATCAAGCTTCACAGAGCCTTCGGAAAAACTGTCAAACGAGAAAACAAATCATAACAAAAGGTACTAAATAATAAATCATGTTAACTGCCGTAAAATCCTACGATCTATTAGTCTTAAACCTATTACCAAAGATACATACGCTAGATATCATAAATGTATGCATAACACAACACTGACTATGACTATTATGTCCACTGATACTAACTGGAATGTCATTTAAATCAAAGTCATTTTTTACAATAACTATTTATACGCTAGATTAATATGTTTCTTTCTAAATAAAGATGTATTACAAATTACGTCCTACACAATCGGAACAAAATCCAACCAATAGAAACATGTTCTTTGGTTACAACAAAAATTAATGAGAATGTATGTAATTCTGTTATACTTATCTAATAAAATATCTCTTATATGTTTATACCGGTGCGTTTGTATTTGTTAAACATTGATAAATAAAACAATAGAACCTTCAGATCTTTTTACAATGATTACATTGGTGCCTGATAAATGCTTACTTTTATTGTTCAGAAACTGCTTCTAAAATTGCATAAATCTACCTATCCATAAATATGTATCTCTATTATTTAGATTTTGTGTTTGAAAAAAACTGCATAATGCCTCAAAAAAAATTGTGATCATAATTATTTGAGCATTTTCAAAGTAATAAAATGATAAGTGACATTGCATAACATACGGTAATGTATGTATCTAGACCACATAACATATAGGTGTATAAAATAAAGAGTTCAGAGTAGGTACCCAACATGATTAGGTACCGACATACGAGGTATAGATTGAGCCACTTTCTTCAGTATAACTCGCCTCGGTAATAACCAATAACCAAGTTACCGACCAGTTAATCAGAAATGGAAAACAAGACTTGTCTTAGAAGTATTTGGTGATCAGTCTTATCAAAAGTTGTTTTCTCAATGTCACTTTGACCGAAACGATTTATTTGGCATGGTTATCATTTTAACGTGTTTTTAAAAACAATAATAATGTGTCAAGGCGCCGTCGCCGTAATAGCATTTTTGTTTTGATTGGAACCAGTACATTGATTCGTGGGTTGTTCCTAAATATGTAGGAGACCTTAGAGAAAAAATGCAATAAATAAATACGTAGGATAGTACTTAAAGAACCTAATTAATTTAGGTTTGTAGGTCATCATAAGTGAACCATATCAACGTTTTATTTATTTCCTCATTTCGGGCATATTCATGGGCGGAATGGGGAATGTTGTAATACATCAAGTGTCCACTTAACCTAGCCAATGGCAGGTCATAAGCCCTGTAAACGCCTAGATAACCCACATTCGTTTCCAGACTTTCTCTGTCTCTGTTGAGATATCAATAATATCTGATATCAGCCCAGCATGGGTATAATCCAGTAATTTGTCTACAAGTATTTGTATTCATTTCAAAAATGTTGTTGTTAATTTACATTTTATTTATTTTAGATTTAACTTATTTTATTTTAGTTAAAAATTTTAAAGTATTTCACATTTTATTTATTTTAAATTTTACTTATTTATTATTTAAAGTTTTAAGCAATTTACATTTTATTCATTTTAAATTTCACCTATTTATTTTAGATTTAAATTTTTAAAGCAATTTACATTTTATTTATTTTAATTAAATTACAAATATGGAATATGGTAAACCAGAATGTGTTGCTACCTATTTTTTATTATTTTTCTTATTACATACAATATATGAATTATGCAATGTAAAAGCCCTTTGGGCGTGGATAATTTTAAATAAAAATAAAATTAAAATAATCGTTAGGTATGTACTTACTACCCTTTATCCGCATTTAATAGTGCATGGGGCGCGGCGTGGGGTGCTGCACTGGTAAACCAAGTGCAGGGAATCGTAATAATTTGTTACATGAAGGCAAAATGATCAGTCTTACGATTCAGCGCCCATCCAAGGAATCACACGTTAAATATTTTTACGTGAAAACCACATTCAAATAAAGACTCCGCGGGAATCGAACCCTAATCTAAAAAAATAGGTAAACATTCATATTATGTAGGTAAATACTATTGCAGAAGCACTTAATATTTCTAACGCCATTATTGCATGCTGGTAAAATTCAAACAAGATTTCTGATTTCATACATATATAGTTTTTTATTTTGTGACAGCTGTTCCGCCTTTTCTGCGCACTTTCAAACTATGGCGACTTGTAAAAAAAACAATAAACACCATATTTATATTTACCTTTGTTCTGAGTTGTGGGCTTAACTTTATCTCAATATCCATGGAATTATCTATTGAATAATATATAATGGTAGTGATATATGCCGCCCGCAGATATGATCTAATGTTATGAAGTTATTACAGAGTCTAGACGGGTAGGAGAAAAGTTGGTAGTTACTACGTCCCGCGATGACCGCCAAGTGGAAGTCAGAGCGGCCTACTAAGCTCCGTCTCGACAACTAAAACAGACAATCAGAATGTTCTTTTAAAACATAGTAACCCACGCTGTTTTTTAAATGTAACAATATATATTTCATTTAAATATTAATAACAAATTCTCATAACAAATAGGTGACTTCCAATGGAGGTTCTGGGTTCGATTTCCGGTGAGATAATTGTTGATAATAAATCTATTTTTTAACTTCAAATAAATAAATCCATTTTTTAACCATTTTTTAACTTCATGTTTAAAAAAAATCCATCGCAAAAATTACAATATCCTATATTTATTTTTAATTGAGTAAGGTTAGAATTTTTTCTTTTTAAGCTTAGATAAACACCCTGTCGTTTAATATCTCATTTAAATTGCACTTTACCTAGAAATCAATCAACAGTCAGTCAGCATTTCTATTTTTTATACGAAATTACTAATTTAACTAATTACTAATTAATATTTTTTTATTCAATGCACACAAACATCAAGACCACTTTTAATAGAGACGTTCATCAGCACAACACCCGTTCCCGCAACAAAATACATTTAGAACCTGCAAATACAACCAAATTCGGTACAAGATCTCTAAAATACATAGCATTTTCCGAATTTAATTTGTTACCTGACGTGTTTAAGATCCCTGTATCTAACTATCGAAACAGGACCTCTGATTTGAAGAAATATTATTTTAATAAGTATTTTGAATGATACCTTTTCTACTTGCATCGATATAATATAATATGGTTTTGCTGTTACAGTAATAATTCACTTTATTGTTTCTTTAGGTTTTATGTTTTCATTGGATTGGTTCTGTTTTTTGTATATATTGTGTTTATTTTGTGATCTAAGCGATGTCAGTGCGTATTAGAATAAAATGAATATGTGTTTTTTATTTGTCCCTAAATGAGTTTATTGTAAAAACTCCTAGGGAGCATTGGATTGAAAAAAAGGAAATTCTCATAAATTTTGTTATTTTTATAAATAAAAATAAAAAAATAATTAAAAAAAACAGCAAGAACTAAAGCCTGAAACCTTTCCCGAACATTTTACTATTTATGCGTTACAGTGTTCTTACTCGCGACGGTGGCGGTGGGGGAGGACCCGCGCGTGAGTTGACAAGAGACCCGGGTCTTGGGTTCTGGCCCGGCCGGTGTACTCGTATGTCGTGTAAGTTAGTAAAACTGGATCAGTATAAATGACCGGCAACTATTTGACTGTTAACAGTCGGGTATAGTTCGCGAAGGTGATATCTGCACAGGGCTAATATTGCAATATAAACTTTGAGAATTAATCTACTCTACAAGAGCATGGCTCGCTTTGAGGTGAGATAAGTGCGAATGTCCTCACTATCGTAACTAAAAAATCTAAGTGAATTATTTTCCCGGTGATTGGATTATACGCGTAGATATGTATTCAATTCAGTGTGCAAAAGGTGTTTCAGCAAGTGTCTTACTTATAAGTGATTTTCCTGTATTATAATAAAGGGATATTGTAATTTACGTAAATCGGATATGCATAAAACATCATTTAGTTGAAAGCTCTTATGCATTTTCAGCGTTATCATAATAATAAGTTACGATGATTCCTAAAGCGCTGAAAATGAAAAATCAATAAAGTACAATAAAAAATCTGGATCTAATAATACCTTTGTGCAGCTACCAAGCGCAGGGATGGTTAAAATTCGAGCCCCAGATTTTAATAATAATATTTGATTAATTTTTTTTTAAACTACGTGTTTAATGTGCAATGGATGGCAAAACTATTGTGAAAAATTGGGCTGTCTCGATTAGCTTTTAGAATAATTGTGCGTTTTTTAAACTTTGCAGTTATCAAACCCTAAAATTAAAGTATTTGTTAAATGTTGTTATTTTGTTATTAGAATTATTAGCCTCATTGTGAAGTTGGGATTAGTAGGGAAATGTGAGTGGATAGAACGCCATAAAAGGTTTTTACGTTCAACCTTAGCTCGAGGAACATACATATATTATGGAGATACATACTACATATTATATTTATTGTATGAAAAATTTAAGCAATAATTTTTAAGAAAAATAAATCATTATTATAGAAACTATAAAAAATATTGAAGGTTTAAAAAATAAGTGCATTTGATCGTACTTACCTACAACTTATTCACATTTTAACCGATTGTGAATACAGTGACGACCAAATAAAACGCAAATTTTACATAGTTCTATCCAGAGTGGAGTAATTTTACATAATTCTAATCAAAGTAAACAAACCATCAAAAATGTGGAATTGACGTATTTTTACAGAATAAATTAAAAACAAAAATATTGGCCAGTAAAAATAATCGAAATCGATAATGCACCATGTTGTATTTTGAGCAGATAGGTAGAAATAGCAAAAAAAACGGACACAAAATACAACTGGAACATATTATGTATCCTTAAATCCTTATACATTTATTTAAGATAATTAATAATGAAATAAATGTGTATTAATAAAAATGTTATTGTAATAAAACATTAAATAGTTTTTTTCGTTTTTCCACAGTTATGGAAGTTGAGTATTGTGCTGGTGGTGCTGGCCCACCAGGGCGCCGCCCACTGGGACCCTGACGTGGCCCTGCCACCCTGCAAGGGCCACTCAGGGGGGTACTCCTACCCCGCCCCCGCCCTGCAGTTCCACGACGGCATCAAGTACGCCGCCCCCGCCCTTCCCAAGCTTGCCCTGGCACAGCCCCTGCACGGCTACAGCACCTCCGCCGGCCTGTCGAGTTATTCCGCTCACCAGAACTATATATCTAGTCCGGGGGTGTCGTATGCCCAATCTCCTCTCCTCTCCAAGTATGTAGCGCCAGTGGTGCAGAAGTCGTATGCCCAGAGCGCGTACGTTGCCCCCGTGGTCGCTAAATACGCCGCTCCGTCATACGTCGCAGCTTCCTACGCTCCGGCCCCTGTATACAAGAGTTACGCCGCCCCCGCCTACGCCGCTCCCGTGTATAAGAGCTACGCCGCCCCGGTAGTCCAGAGCTACGCCGCACCTGTGGCTAAGTACGTGGCTCCCGTCCAGCAGTACATCGCCCCTGTGGCTAAGTACGTGGCTCCCGTCCATCAGTACATCGCCCCAGTAGCTAAGTACGTGGCTCCCGTTCAGCAGTACGCGGCTCCGGTACAACATTACGCAGCTCCGGTACAACATTACGCGGCTCCGGTACAACATTACGCAGCTCCGGTACAACATTACGCAGCTCCGGTACAACATTACGCGGCTCCAGTAATACAAAGCTACGCGGCTCCGGTGGCTAAGTACGTGGCTCCGGTCCAGCACTATGGCGCTCCAGTGGCCAAGTACGTGGCCCCCGTCCAGCAGTACGTGCAAGCCCCAGCGCTAGTCAAGCAAGTTCTAGCTGCCCCCGCTCCCGCCCTCGTCAGCCAGTACGTCTCCGCCCCCGTAGCCAAAGCTCCACTCATCGTGAACAACCTGCACACCAAACAACCGGATTATTATGTAAGGATTTCGTATTATTATCCAATGATATAAATTTAAGAGTATAATGTTTAAGAATAAGAGTATAGTAGTACAACAAAGTATTATTGTGTATTTACACATAATACATACAAACCCTTGCATTTACAAACGTTAAATCGAGACCACAAATGTTTCAGGATGATCACCCAAGGTACGCATTTGAGTATGGAGTGAACGACCCACACACTGGAGATAATAAACACCAGAAAGAGGAGAGAGATGGTGATGTAGTAAAGGGTAAGTCTGCAATAATAATAATACCCGGTAATATCTGGTATACTTGTATATTATAATTTTTCAAGATTATTACTAAGTACTCCGTAGTTAGGTATTAGGTATTAGGGCCATATACTACGTATGTCTCCCGAGAGCAATCTGATTTTTTATTGCCAGAAAATAACAATAATATATTTTTTAAAAGAGTAAAACATGAATCGTTTTTGTAATTCATAACACAAAACCCACATCGGACGTTTTAAATAACGACAGACGACCTATTATTAACTTCGATAGTACGTTATAATACAATAATAAATAGATATTATTATGTACTTGCGAGGAAAACATAGTATGAAATTTTTATATTATATAATTCTAAAATTTCATAGAAGTAAGTTACCCTATTCATTTATTGAATGGGGTTGCTTCGAACGATCAAATTATGTATACCTAACGATAGGTACGCATCTAGATAGGTTTTTTTTATTAAATATATAGACATAAAATAAAAAAAACATATTCCCAAAAATTAACGAATAAATAAGCAAAAAATTTCATAATATTACCTACTGTTATATATCATTTGAACTTTCTATCGTTTAATATACCGAACACCTAAAAAAATATCTGCATATTGTAATTTGTACATTAAAATTTGTAATCTGTAGGATGCATTATATTCTGTGGAAATAACAAAAAATATTTATGCGAAGTATACATATAATATATATATATATATATATTTATACATTCTGTCAAAGAAGTGCCGGGAATTGATAATTTAATGGTAATTCCTAATTTAATCAAATAATTATTTTTTGTCGGTAAGTTGGCTCAATATTTTTTTTATACTGGCGGGTAGTTTAAACACCATCTGTCTTTTAGTTATTAATTATTAGTTTGTTTACAGTGCTAGATTTTGTTGGTTTATCTCAAGTGTGTTTTGATATTTTTACTATGGATAAAATCATTGAACAAAGAGTTTGTCTCAAATTTTGTATTGCAAATGGAATTTCGTGTTCCGAATAACTGAAAATGTTGCAGAAAGCTTACGGTCAATCAATTTTATGATAAACAAGTGCATATGAGTGGTACGGTACATTCAAAAGTGGTCGAGATGTGGTGGAAGATTTGCCTTGCTCTGGTTGGTCATCAATGTCTTCAACTGAAGTTAACCTCTCTAAAATGTAGGAAATTGTGACTGAAAATCATCATTCAAGTTTGATAGAGATAGCCGCTAATTTTTTGTGTCTCACAAATCAATTCAAACTATTTTTAACGACCGCTTGGACATGAAACGCGTTGCCGGTCGACTAGTCCCGAAAGATCTTAATTCTCCTTACAATCTCAATCGCGTTAAAGTCGCTGAAGACATGCTCGAACGAATTAATTCTGACCCCATATTCGTAAAACGCATTGTTACTGGTAATGAGACATGGGTTTACGAGTTTGACAGGCAAACCAGTCAACAAGCTTCGGAATGGCGCCTTCCAACTGAAGAAACTGAAAAAACCACGCCTCGGTCGATCGATCCAAAGTCATGGTGATGTTAACTGTTTTCTTTGATGAGCACTCGGAATTATTGCTAGAAGTCAGACGGTAAATAAAGAATATTATTTGAGCGTCATGCGGCGTTTGAGAGAGCAAATTCGTCAAAAAGGGACAGATTTGTGCAAAAAAAAATTTATTGTATTTTGTACCATGACAGTGCGCCATCGCATAAGGCTATCATTGCGAACGAATTTTTAAATGCGTTTAAAAAATGTTTCGATGATTTGATTATTCGTTGTCGTAAAGTATATTATACTTACCTCTATTATTTCGGAAAAGGCCTACTTTGAAGGCGATAAAATACATTTGGAAGAATAACTGACATTTTGTGTTTATTGACCTTTTCCCGGTACTTTCTTGACAGAGTAGTAGATGTAGGTACCTACTCGTAGTTCAACAATATTGTAAGCAACCAATAGTTGTCAAAATTTTTCAAGAGGACAAAAGCGAACCAAGAAAGACCATTGTAATATATTATTTGCAAATAATATATTATTACGTAGACACGTGAATATGTTACAAATATTTCTTAACTAGTTAATCTATTAGTAATGGTAGGTAGTTACCTTAATTATGTAAAATATTTACCGTACATTAAAATAAACGTCTTTATAAAAAAAAAAAAAACATAGGTAGGTATTATGTTAAATGCTTACGTAATCCTTCCTTAAATACAAGATAATATATGAGTGTTTATATGTACTGATTTTACTTAATCTAACAACACGAGGGGGTATTTGTACTTAAAAAAAAGAGAAATCTATTATTTATTTTTTTAAAGCTAATCAATAGGCTAATAAAAGCCCTAATAAATTGGCATTTAATGCGCAAGTTAAGAAATTGAGATAAGAAAAGTATAAGCGTGATATTAAAGCATGATTTTAGGTAGACATAGGATTGCAGCCAGTTTGGGTAAGGAGTAAGGAGTAAGGATAAAATTGATTTGCTCTTAAATAATTGTCTCTGCGGCACACACAAACATCAACATCATTATGTGGGGGAAATTTTGTTGTTACTCCTAATGATCCTAGGCAGGGGGTGAAAAGAATCCCACGTTAGTTCTTACATTTCCCAGAGCAAAGACATCGTTTGTACGCAAATTACGGTGTGGTACCTACATTAAGGCAAATCTGAGCTAGTTTAATGTCTAGAGTCTTTAATTTAATGTCTAGAGTCTAGCGAAAAATATTTTTACTATCGACCAATGCATTTTTTAAATAACATCTCTTCACACGCCCGGATTACATAATAATATAAAAGAATTTTTGCAAGCGAGTTAATTTATTGCCTGCATCTAGGCGTGAGAAAAATCAGTAAAATAATAGGTAGGTAATAATGGATGATAATATTTAAAACTTTCTTTATTTGACAAATTGGGCAGAAAAGGTAACAGATTTATAAATGAGAGAACATATTTTTTTTCTTTTGCAATAAACAAATCATTCCGTATTAATTATAATTACATTCATAATGTTAGGTACCTACAGCACTCTAAGAAAATCGACCAACCAATGCACATACAGAAATTTTAAGTAGGTATATTTTAAAATACACCTATAAGTGTAGAATATTCTTAATTTATAATACACCAATAACTATGTGTAATTTCAGTCTCTCGTATGGGCATGGCAATAATATCCTGACATTCTCACATTATCCATACTGTCAATTAGTAGGTATCAATCTCATTTGTGCAATACTGAGTTATTGATTCACTTCTTGCAGCGCTGAATGCTGAATCCACGTTTAATGCAATGTTCCGATTTGGATATTCTAGTTCACTATCTCTAAATCCTACTGATTAGTGAATTGACAACCAACTCGATTTAACATGATACCACCTGTTACCACTAAATAAACGTCCGAATATGGCACTTTCCGTTAAGACGTGTACAACTAGGTACTAATTTCCCTCACCCGCACCCAACGGTAAAGGGCACCGATTTGGTACACCAAGTGCAGTCTTGATCATTTTATTACATGAAGGTAGGATGATTAGTATTACGCTTCAGTACCAGTAAAAGATAAAATAAAAAAAGAAACTACCTATTGAAAAAAAGCGCAAATAATAATAATAAATATGGAAAACTTACATACTAAGAAATAGTATAAATACCTACCTACTTACCTAACCGACATTCTCGACACCTTTATCTTCCTTTTATAGACTACAGAAGTGTTTCTCGTGTAATTTAGCTTTTGTTTTGAATGTTTTTGAGCACGTAGACACATTGTATATTTCTTACTTCACCATAACAAAAGATTAACATGTTATATAGGTATTTCCGCATCAAAAAGTGGCCAATTTCAAATATGGAAATCCTAAGCAAACAGGATACGGTCGCCAATTTTATAGTATAAATACATAAAACCATGCACTTTTCTTCTAGTTTACCAAATATGTTGTTGGAAATTTCTAAAACTGTGATAAAATCGGGGGAAAAACATATTTTATTTTATTTTATTCGGGATACAAACAGATGTACAGGTAAAAAACATAATATAATTAAAACAAATAATTAACAAAACATTTGTAGTTAACTCCAACGGTCGCCAAAGTGGTCGATATTACACAGTTAATGTCGATCCGATATAGGGGGTTGTGGGTTGATATAATGATTGGGTGTCAATGCAAATTAATTTATTGACAGCAACACAATATGAACGATTTTTATTTGGAATACCATTTGTAATTACAGTATAGTACCTAGGTAGGTATGTCAATAAACAAATCTTTAAAGTGTGAAATTGATGTTAGAAGCACTCACTTTGTAGTTATTCACTATAAACATTTTCAATGAAATAGACCTTATAGACCTGACCATTGAACATATGCACTGACACAACTTCATTATTCAATTTCATTTATTCTTGTACCCTTGAAAAAGAGATACGTGTTGCCTCGAAACCGGTCGGGAGTTAGATTAATAGTAAAAAAGTTGTTAAAACAAAGTTTTTTCATTTAAATGGTTTAAATTTTTAAAGGTTCAAAAAACTTGGCAACCCCTGATTTACTCTAAATATGTCAATTTTTAGGTCAATACTCCCTGGTGGAGCCTGATGGAAATGTGCGCACTGTAGACTACTACGCTGATTGGCAGAGTGGGTTCCACGCCACTGTGTCCAACAGCAAGGATGCCCACCACCCCGCCCCTGTTCTTCACTAAATCAGCAGTGGGCAGCAATTTGGCAGCTAGCAGCCGGCAGTCAACAGCTGCCAGCACTCAAACAAACCACCTCATCAACATCTAACTGTCCACATTCATCTTCATCCTTTAACTTGATCGATGTCTTCGACTAAGAGCTTTAATAATTGATGTGCGTTATGTTGTACCTTTAATACTCATAGGGTTGTACCTTTAATAGGTACATTGCACAATCCTAAAAAATAATATTAAGTGCAAATGAAATGCTTAAATCAATCTCTAAAATAGAGATACGAAGAATTAATGCATTCATTTTGCAATATTTTTTTATGGATTATACAATCCGACAGTATTTTCGACTGACTTTTGCTATACATATTGGAAAATTCAAAGTGGCATCTCTCTCAAAACGCTGTATTTTTAACGACTATCAAAAGCATTAACTTTGCACTCATAAAATTTAGGAATAAAATAGAATAGTTTAAGAATTTCACACTTCAATTTTTTTTTCTGATTTCATAGAAACTTATCTCTTTGCAAAGCATATTTTCATATTAACAAAACACGAAAATGCTGATGGATATAATTTGACAACAGTTCAATTGGCTTAATACTAAATGAAAATTGCTGTGCAATGTATATATAGCCAGAGCTCACCATTTACATTATTATTTAGTAAGAATATTAAAAACACAAGTGTTGTAGTGTCCCATTAGTGTTTTTTTTTTATTAGTCATATCAAAGTTACCACTAATTTTAAATATAACAAAATATATTATTTGCAGGTGATGGAGTCTAGTAATTACTTCAAAACATATACATTATATCATAACATTACGTTCATCTGCTATGTTTAAGAAATCAATTTAGCATAAGAACAAAATATGAAAATACATTTATGTAATTTATTAAAATTAATATTAACACCAGTACCTACAAAGTTTCATTAATTGTAATTATGATTTCATCAATCATTCAATAAACTAAAAACTTAAGGTACATCGTTACAAAGTAATGTAATTTGAAAATCAAATAATTTTTTGTTTTTAGTTTATTCTTTTATGTTAAACAGTGCATTATTTATTATTTTATTTTATTTTTGCTGTATATATTTTTTACCCTTGTAAAAAAAAAATACAAAATGAATCAACTTTTATCTCAATATTTTGATACTCCTGGGGTATTGTAATTTGAAATTCAGACAATTTTGTCTACATGTCGATAGTTGAAAGGAAAAAATTACCAAGTGACATAATATGTGCAAAGGAAAATTATACAAAGCGATATAATGATATAGGAAAAAATTTTGTAAGGGAAGTTTAATCAATTAAGAACTGTGAACATAACATCGGATGGCAGTACAAAACAAATATTTGTTTTTTTCTTAGCTCATTTTTCAACCGAAAGGAACAGGTAACACACTAACTCCATAGAAATTACACCTTGGACACTTGTAATGGGGATTATCTAGTTTGTTGGCCTAAAAGAAAACACAAATTAAATTAACATTGTGTCAGAAAAAATATCAAAAAATTTAATATTTTTTACTAAGAGTACAAAAAAGTAAAAATGTAATTAGGTACACTGGTCTTGTCAATATCATAAATTATAATATGATCATAAAATAAGATAATTCACCTGCAAACAAAAATGGCAAAAGATATGCTCACAGCCCATGTAATGTGGTATAATTGGATTGTTGCCACATTCAGCACACTTTGTTGTGGGTTTTATGTCGGGTACAACTTCAACGGTTGAGTTCAAAGCAGTCAAAGTATTTTTCCGGCGGAATATGTTTAATGATCTTTCTCTTACTATTCTTCGTACAATAGACGTGTTTAGTAAGGGTGTTGCAAACCCTAACATTTCCTAAAAACATTTTCCTTATTAAATTAATAACACAACCCATCAAACTTTAAATACAACATTGTAAAAAATTACTTAAAACTTACAATAAAAGTATGCCAAAGTAATTCTCTTGTCCAAGCATAATCTGTGAACCTATTACTTATACTTTTTTCAGTCGAAACTTCTAAATTTAGTATATAATCTATTAATGCCGGGCATTTTCCAGTTTGAAGGAATCTCAGCAGGTTAAAGAAGTCTCCGATTATTTGGAACTTCTCTAGTGCATCTAGAAAACTGTGTACGTTTCGGCTAGTTGTGTGGCTTAATAACAAGCGATCCTTGGCGTACTTCAATGCTATTGTGTAGCAGTAAAACCAATGTAACTTTGCTTTGGACGTAAGATTCTTGTCATACTTCAAAGACAGCATCTGTTGTCCAAATGTGCTCCCATTCTTATAAAGAGAATACTTGAAAATTAGCGTTTTGAGTAGCAAATCAAGCTCAGGCACTATTGGTGTAAGAAGCCCCGGCTGAAAATAAATATTATCCATAATAATTATAATATTTTTTAAATATTGCAATTTTTTTTTTACATAACACAACAAATCACAAACCGAAAAATACTTGGAGGTTTCTAAAAGCTGTCCTTTGAGAAGATCGATAACTTCATTATCAAGTTGTAAGGCATCAAGCTGAAAAATTTTAATTAATTCATTACTTCGCTATAAGATAACACATCTATATTTTTTTATAATTTTGAGTACCTATCAAAAGTACCAACCGCCTATTCCTGTACGTATATATTTTTTTAGTGTTCTTTCGTGCTATTTATCAGCTTGCTTTATAAATAATAATTAAAAGGTTTTTTTTTCAAAAACAAGCATAAAACTGTAAAATTATGGCTGTTGCCCGCATTATTAATTTTTATGTTTTCAAAATGAAATAATTCCGGATTTATAGATAGCTAGTTTTAAAAAAAAAAACATTTTTGCGGATAATATAGGCTACTTGATTTTTTTTTAATTCTACCCTGGAATTCATTTCTTTAAGCCCTCATTTTCGACAATATTTGCTGTATCATCACCAAATGCTCGTTATACCGCATCATCACAAAAAAGTCCTCCGGAATGGTAACTAAATTTAAAAATTATCACTATAATAATATTTACCGTCCCATTGCAATTTGTGTTTTTTTATCATGCCTAACATACAGACCTTATTTATTAATCATGATTGATTGCAAAAAAAAAAGGACGTCCGTTGTTTTTTTTTATTCAATGTAATAACATTAATTCATTCATCCAAAAGTTTAAAAAGTTAATTAAAATTGCTAGCAATACAGCTTTTGAAAATGTTCATATATATGTCTGAAATGTTCATTCGAAATCTATTTACATTAAAAAATATATATATATATTTTTTTTTATCATAAACCTTGGCCCTGGCTTTTTAATTTCGAAAATCGTCGAAAGATATTTTTTTTCAAAAAGAGTAGGTAAGTACGACTAAGTGGACTAAGTAAGTTTTAGAACGCACTTCGCAAATTTTTATCTACCATAGATTCTACAAACCACTACCAACTTAAGAACATAAAATAAAAATATAAAAACAAACCTGTATCTTTGCGGGCAATCGCGCCAAAATTGTTATTTATATTATATCTTCACGGAAACTTTATTGAATATGTATAAATATATGATATCAGTTCACACAATTTCGAAAAATCTTAATACCTTTTAGTCATAAATATTTTCCTAAAAAGTACCAACATGGTTCATTCACCGCAAATTGGAACTTCTGACGCAAAAAAGTGTTAAAACGTCGAAAACAAAAATGGCGTCCTCGAAACCTGCATCCGTCGTTGATACTAGGGCAGAATTAGCCGAATTGGTTAAACGAAAAGCTGAAATAGCGGTAAACGCCCTTTATTTTTATCCTACGAATTATGTTTTATAGGTCCGGATCTTCTACAGTACTTTACTACCCTAACGACATTGCAATAACGCTCTGTATGACATTACGCTATTTGACATTTGATTGTTGAGGTGGTCCATTTCCTCTGGATCCTCCATGGATCCTTACGTATTAACATCCAAATTCACCTCAAAGCAAGTTAAATTAAAATAAACATGTTAAGTGCAGCCTGACCTATTACTACCGCAGACCGCAGAGGATATAAAAATGCTCAACAGAAGCACATGTAAATCGGCGACATTATTTAATCTAAAAAATGCCATCTTCACAAACGTTCGGGCCTAAAGGATATTAGTTTCTTCTCTTTAAAATTCCCAGATCAAAAAAGTATCAAACACTACTATTATAAACATGGAACCTTTTACAAAAGTAACCTTTTAAAAGGTTCAGTGCCAGCTGTTAGCCTAAAATATTGATGTCTTGAGAGATGCCACCTTCTGAATATAATTTTGACTGTCTCTGTGGATACCTAAGTGAATTCTTGTTTGTTTATTCAATCTTAATATGTATTTATTAAAGATTTTGTAATTTTAAAAATGTTAAATCAAAGTGATCGTGGGAGTTGACAGTTTTTTAAACTCACTCACCAATAATTGGCGTGTGTTCTTCGCGACACACACCAACTCCGCCAATTGGCGTGTGCGGAGTTCTCACAGCGAGCTAACTCCGCCAGTTGGCGAAGCCGGCAGTGAACCAGTAAATTTTTTGGTGTCGAATAACACCAGTGGGCCCCCTTTTAGCATATTTACCATGTTGTGATACATTTGTTTTTGATAACATTGTTTTTATCAAATAATAACACGCTTTACGAAAATTATTTTGTTGGTGTCGGAATCATTCCAAGTATTTGAAAAAAGACCAATTAGCACTTCTGAAAATAAATCATGGAGCAACGATAACAAGAAACTTTCTTTTCTTTGGTACCTCTCTTTTGAATTGTTTCTAATACAATAATTATTATTTTTTAAATCTATTTTAAAGTAAGCTTAAGACCAAATTTAACCCATGCTGCCCGTTTTGCAAATATAATATTAATAATTTGTATACTTAGTTTTGATACATTAATGAACGGAATAGGACTTTCTGGTAAAATTATGCCTTTGATACAATCATCATAGAATGACTTAAACCATCAAAACTTTTACCTAAATACAGCGATTGAAAGACAAGCTAGAGGCATATTATACAATAATTTATAGGAGTAAATTCTAAACACCAAATATTGTTATGAATTTGTACAGCTCACTGGTGCAAGAAGTAATTAGAAACAAAAAGTGTGGTATTGGGTATGTGGGGCAGGTTGAACAAATGAATATTACACTTTATCCACTTTTAGTTATAATGTATTGTACATGTTGCCTCCCCTACCGCTAAGGCATTTTCATTACCCTGAAAATATTATTTCCTCGTTTTAAATAAACTTTGTCCATATATGAATAAATACATAAATCAGATTACATTCTCATTATTATCACAAATTTTTCTCGTTTTAGGAAACACTGGCTAACTTAGAGAGACAAATTTATGCATTTGAAGGATCATACTTAGAGGACACACAACTGTATGGGAACATTATTCGAGGGTGGGATAGATATCTCACAACCAATAAGAGTGCAAATCCTAAGGCTGACAAAAGAAACAGGAAATTCAAAGAAGCAGAGAGACTCTTTTCTAAATCGTCGATCACATCTATGGCAGTACGTAAACAAAAACCTCTGTTGAAAATGGTACCTATCTAATATTATTCGGTGTTAATACTGACTAATATGCATATTTTTAATTTTCTAGGCTGTTAGCGGACTGGTTGATCCAGCAGATGCAAAAAGTGAGTATGCAAACATCTAAATCAACCTTTGTTTTGCTAGCAAGAAACATTATTAGATTAAATGTTGCAAATAAAAACTTCATTAATCCTGAATAAAAGGAATAATAATAATAATAAGTGTCCACTCGAATTGATATATTTCATTAAGTTTTCTCTACACAATACATGATACAATATTTTAATTAATAAATACACTAGTCGTTCTTAATAAAAATGTTAATAAATCTGTTTAATTTTGCAGCTGAGCGAAACAGTGAAACTGAATCACAAACTAACGAAGATTCATCAGACACCCAAATTGGATCTACAGCTAATCACTTGACACATAATACATTGTTAGGCAATAATCACACTACAGTATCTCATAATATTAGTGACGCTCATTTATCCACACCACAGAAAAATACTGGAAAACATCACACCCACAATGGAACTCCCAGTTTAGACAAAAGCATTATTAATCAAAACATATCTGCTTCCAAGTATAATTCTACTCCCAAGACGCCTTCAGCGAGCATTAATCTACAAAAGTCATCTGGAGATAAGCTACTCTCTGGAGTAGATAGCAGACCCGGAACTCCCAAAGAAAAAGAACAGGCATTGGGTCTAGGTTTGTTAAGCAAACAGGATACATCCAGCAATAAATTAAAAACACCAAGTTCAGGTCCCAGCGCTAAAAAAAAATAATAACAAGAAAGCCAGGCATAGATAATTTCAGAATTTATTTTTGAGAAACGAAAGCAATATGTAACTAACTGTGTTTTGGTTTATTTAGAGTCAAATATTTCCTCTGTTTTTGTTTTTGAGTACAATTCCCATTTGCTTGGTAGATATCTATGTTCCATTCTAAAAAAATTACTTATTTTGTCCTTTTATTCCTCCTGTGCTCCTATTGTAGATCGATACACTAGAGGTGCCACTAAGTATATTATGGTCCTTACCAATAAAACCATGCAGTGTGGTCCTGCCACATATAATTCTGCTGCTGGGGTTTCACAGTTACAACAAGATAGCACCGGGGTGGCGATTTGTCTATTGCAGTTAATCTTTGGATCTCAACATCGAACCCTCTATCTGAATTCATTTTTAAGTTATTTTAATTACAATGTTTCTCAAGAACCCTATGAATTTATACGCAAATTTATTTTTAATAATTTTTTCTTAAATATAAACTGTGTTCTACAAACTATGGGTCAACTTCAGCAGTTTCAGTAAAGAAAAGCTCCCTCGGAAACAGAGTGGAATGGAAAATTCAATAAAAGCCAAATAACTTCAAGGCTCAGATCATCAAAATATCTATATGAATCGCACGTGTGACACGTATATTTTATTTTATTTAACCACCTCAACAGGCCAGGAGGCCCAATTACAGAGCGGAACAGCGTCACGAACACCCAGGATTGAGAAAAATTACTTTTTATTTTTTTGTTCTCACTGGGAATCGAACCCTAAACCTCCGTATCGTGAGTCCAGCGTCTTAGCCATTAATGCTACGGAGGCCGCCGTATATGATGGTAGTTGCTAAATTTCAAAGAGATTTTACTGATTATCATCATGCTTGCGACAGCTGTGCAACAAAATATATATACATGGTGTAACAAAACTTGTAGTACAACCCGAAAACTGGTGAATCTACATAATATTTGGAGTCGAATGTGTAATATGACTTAAATCAGAGCTTGAAAAAAAAAAAATTTTCTTCTCAAAAGCTTTCATTAGTACCGCAGATTAAGTAAAATTGCACAAATTCATATTGAAATGCTGATTTTGATTTTGTTTTATTTATGGATACTTATAATTTGACTAAATTAATTAAATGATATTTGATAACAATTTGCAAAAATTTATTTAAAAAAAAGTCAACTTCGTACTCAATTTTCTTGAAAACTGGGTTTTAAAAAATTTTACTCTACAAAATTGATTCCAAATATGATGTAGATTCACTGGTTTTCCGCTTGTACATCGAATTTTGTTACATGGTGTATAGATGTAGATATTTTGACAGTGTCCTGAACTGAAAAATAATAATACTGCAAATAAATACCTCAAGACTGGTTTAAGAAGTAATATTGTTAGTAATGTTTTATAACAGTGAAAATTTTGACATAGACTTGAAACATTTTCTATGCAAGTCATTGAATGGGCCGATTTATTTATTTTAGTTAGAATGATGGAGGCATAGCGTTCTTTGGAAATTTCTGAATAGTAAAGTTGGTGACTGTAAAAGTAGATACTTAATATAAACGTTGACTTTTTAGAGGATCTGTGGTTTTTACCACCTCCAAAACAATGTCAGGAGCTTAAATGCAACGTTTTCAAAAAAAATTGGATCAATGGGAAATGAAATAATACTATACACAATGTTAATGAATTGTATACTATTTATATATTGTCTGCTAATAAAATAAGATTCAACACTTTTTATTGTTTTATTATTTATTTACATATTTGAAATAATTGCTCTTAAATCAAATTTGTCAGTCTTGTATAAAATATTTTTTACATAGATTGCATTTTCTTATGAACCAGGTTCCAATAATCCACTGTAAAACTTACATACTAATATTATAATATTTCTTTGGCCACAAAATTTCAAACACCAAATGAACGACCAAACATGGCATATTATTTCTTACACAGCAAACATAAAAATATTTTATAATTTTAAAAAATCTGGTAGGTAAGGAACCTCGGTCAGCTCTCCTCAGTAGATGTTGTCGCTGTGCAGTTTATTGGCTGACTGCGTTGGTTTTCTAAAAATAAATAATTGTGATATTTTTTTAACAGATTATTCAATGTAAATAATAATAATCTAGATAAAGAAATCATTAACATATAAATAGTAAACTATATTAAAACATAATTTTTTTTAGTGAAACTTCTTGGTGGAAGTTCATTGTGATTAAAATAAAATAAAAAAATTTCAGACTGGTCAGTTTTAAAAATTTTGTTTTAGATTTTATCAATAAACTAAAATAGTAGCCCACTGTCAGATGACTGATAGCTGATAGGCCATTAAGTGCCAAAAATACCATTTTGTGTGTTTTAATATGAATGTACACAGGTATTCAATAAATCGTTTAATTTTGAAAAAAAATATATGTTTTTGAAAACACCCAGTTACAATACCTAAGTTATTTAGAGCTGAAGAGAAATTATATCATGTTGCAAAAAAACACTTTTTTAGTATTTTGATTATGAGAATACAATTTATTTTACTTACGTGATCGCACATTTATTCTGGGAGCAGCTTCACAGAACATCTTAGCAGACAAATAAAATAATACCAGAAGAGCTGTTATTACTCCTGTACAACACAGAAATATGAGCTCTGGGGTTCTGCGTAATTTACAACAATTTAAAACCTCACTCCAGAATGATCTCGTAGCATTCATCTAAAAAACATAATACCATACATATTATTATCTTATATTTTAGAGAAGTCAATTTAACTGACTAGAAATGGTCTGGTCTGAATGATATCATCTTGATGTTAATTCTATGGATATTGTATTGTGTTATTTACGTATTTACTTGTGCCCTTTAATGACTCGTAGAATGAATTCAATTGTAAATATTTGTCCATACAATCTTTACATATTTGTTCAGTATTGTTATTGAAATCATTTCTTTTTGTATGATTATTTATGCATGTATGTGCAAGTTCAAAATAAGCAAAGAATGTTTTAGTGTCATTAGAAAGAGTTGGTTTCCCTTCTTCCCAAACAAAACATTCTAAAATAAAAAGGCATGTTTTATAACAATTTAGAAATACAGCAACTACTACAGATAGGTAGCTAAATCATATTATGAATAGTGTAATATTATACTTACTATCACAATAACCTCTGTGCCAAAGATCCTTGATGTTGATAAATGTAGTTTCAATTATTTCCAGACGATCCAAATTGATTAGTTTTTCTTTACATTTAGTACCATTTATCTCAGAGGACAAAATGTTTTTATGAGCCACAAACAACTTCCATATATGAATCTATGCAGTTTTCACATGCCCGAATAGGCTTGGGAATTTTTCTAATAGTACAAAGGGTGAAATTTGAAGAACTTTTGGCGAACAATTCTAATGCAATTTCGCAATCAGTCATATTGTCTTGAAAATTTCGAAAGTTATAATAAGAACTAGAACAAAAATAGTTTTGGACTTATTATTGCAAGTTTCTAATAAAATATAATGTACTTAATTTTTTAAAATAAAAATAGAGGCAGTAAAAAAAAAACTACTTACTATATTTCAGGAAGCTCAATTGAATCTGAAAACGTTAACACACTACATCCCAGTAAGAAAATACTTTTTTAAAATGCTCCAATTCATTTTCAGAATATGAAGTAAAACAACAATCTAATTCTAAAAAACCTTTGTAAAAATAGTTAACGTGAAAACACGCAAATATGATCACTTGATTTGTGTGTATTTTACTAAAACACGAGTCGAGTTTGTCAACACTGTTTTAAAGTAATAAAACAAAAAAAAAAAAAAAAAAAAAAAAAAAAAAAAAAATAAATAAAAAAAAAAAAAGAAAAAAAAAAAACAAACTAAAAAAATAAAAAAAAAAAACAAAAAAAAAAATAATAAAAATAAAAAAAAAAAATGTTAAACAAAAAAAAAATAAAAATAATTTTCTTTTATTTACGGCTAAAAGGCTAAAGGCTTCGAAATGCGAAATTAGTCACAAAATTAACACTGACAGATGACAGATCACGTACAAAAAATAATTCAATCACAGATTTATATTATTATAGTACAAGTACTAAAATAATGAGTAATGTGACAGATGATCAGCAGATATTTTATGAGCCATAAGCTCACAGATTACATGAGCTACTATGGATTGAGTATGAACGGCCGTAGTTGGCCGTGAGTCCGCGAAGTCTGTGATTAGGGCGACTATTAACTTGGTTGATGATTGGCCACCACTCTCTAACCTTCTCTTTGTATTACAGTGGCTACTTTTCCAAAACCAATCCATCAGCATTAGTGTGATAGCGGGCATATGAGTAGCCAGCTTTAGATAGTGTGTTCTGTGATATTTTGATCTATGATCTGTCTTCAGTCACTTTGGCAACATCAACATGTCAAATAGAACTATAAATTAAAATGTGATTCAAATAAATATGTGAAGCAGCGAAGTCGATAATGTTAATTTGTTAAGTTTTGATTACTTTGTTCGTTGCCAATACAAGATTTTTCCATTCACTTTAATAAAGTTTTAAGTTTAGATAATAATAATTACAAGTGATCAGTATTTTCAGCAGTTTTTTTTACCATTTTCTCTTGAATAATTTGGTTGGAAGCATTTTCATGTGTCTCGAGTATTGGTGCCACACAGTATTACTAAACCGTAAATGCAATAATTTTATTGTAGCAATCCAACTAAAATACTTCATATTATGTTTATGGCAATAACCCTAAAGTTTAAATATTAATGATTATCATTTTTGTAGCTACATACTTATATTGACTTTTATAAAGGAATTATCATCAAGAAATGGAGGT
Source organism: Micrasema minimum (assembly GCA_022494985.1). Taxonomy (NCBI): domain Eukaryota; kingdom Metazoa; phylum Arthropoda; class Insecta; order Trichoptera; family Brachycentridae; genus Micrasema; species Micrasema minimum. The sequence continues at coordinate 25,763 of JAGVSP010000920.1, forward strand.
TGGACCCTACACCTGAAGATTTACAGCGCAAACTGTATTTTTTGTTAGATCAGCTGCAATAATGGCAAGAGAACTTCCTCCGTGAGTATGTTTTTGAAATGTTCAATTTTGTAAAAGGTACATTAAATTTAATTGCAATTAAAGGCACAAGGGTGAAAGTTTTATCTGATCAGATATCTGCACCTTCAATCTTTCTAAAACATTTTTAATTATAATGTATATTTATGTATGTGTTTATTTACACCGCTAGCTTTATTCATCTATACTCTATAGACGTAATAAAGTGGGTTTAAGGCTATTTATTACTACTTACTATTGACAATGTTCTATTCTATTTTTCTAATTTACTGGCAGGTCTGCATTATTGATAGAAAACTTGATATCATATTTACCTATCACCAACTGTATTTATTTTATTTTCTCACATTTTGACAAAATTGGCCCGGAGGCAAAATTGGGCAAAATTCTTAACCACGCTTGGCTATATTTATTACAAGGCATCAGGTTCTCGGCGTCCTGGACGTCCACTGTTGACAATCCGTCGGCAGTTAGCGTTAGAGCTGCAGGACGTGGACCTGACCTGGGGAAATGCGCGGGAACTGGCGGCCGATCACTTGGCTTGGAGGCAGTTTGTGGAATCCACATGCTCCACATGGGGAGCGGATATGTATGGTATGATGACGATGATGACACTCTGAAGGTTCTAATTACAATGAGTAGGTAAATTGAAATTCCCAAAAAAAAATTTTTATAAAAAAAAAAAAAACATATCTTTGACATGCTTTTCTGCTTAGGTAGTGAGTTTTTTCTATTTTCCTCTGCTCCTCTTTATCCATATAGCGCATATCAAATTGATGATAAATTAATGTTTGTTTCCTTTTAGAACAAATACCAGATGCGCGTACCCATTGAACTACTTTCAGGATTGGCAAACTCACTGCTAAATGACACTGTATTTGAAATAGTGAAAGGACTGATGGAAATACAGCATGTTACAGAAAAACACATTCTTCAGCAAAGATTAAAAATCATCAACGATGAAAGATGTAAGTTTTCAAGATCTTCAGAATGTGTACACACAAAAAAGTCATGCTAAATAATTTAGATAGGGGGGAGATATTTTTTTTTAAATAGCTCATACATCTATTTTATTATTACCTAAAATCTTAAATGGCTCACATTCCAAATAAAATCCACGGATTTCGCACCAATTCTCTAACAATAAATGTATTAATCTAAATGTTTACTTAAAATTACTGAATTTTAAAAAATATATATGTATATCACTTGCATACCTATGCAATTCAAGAAAAAAATATAGCTGTTTTCGTTGAATGACTACCTGAAATTCTGTTTTTTTTTATCAGTTTCCACTTTAATAACAACAGAATTTAGTTTCTAAATGCGATTTGAGTAAATACAAACATAAAAATGTTTATTTTTATTAACGAGTTCTCAACAGAAATAGAGAAGCCTTTTCCAAGATCGGAAATATGGATATTCAATTGTTTACAGGACTTATAACCAGTGGCATGCACTCCATACAGGACATAAAAGCAATGCCTACCCTACAGAAATAGCATACAAATAAAAAGTGCAATTATGTACTTATAATTTAAAATATAACCAAAATTCACAAATACTCCCCAACTAATTTACCTTATTTCAAACATGCGCAAATAATCACTAGCCATGCTAAATGCTGTGCCAGCGCCACCCAATGAACATACAAAATCGTGTCAGTGAGCAAGTACTAACTATGGCCTTGTTCAAGAACAAATATCATCTTTATTCTCTGCATAAATGTTAATGTGTGTTAATTTTCAAACAAAATTTGTCATTTCAAAGGCAGTGCTTTATGTAGTAAATTTTACTAGTGTTAAAATGACGCCACCAGTACAGTTCGAGTTGAATAGCGCACCTTCTCTTATGACTCGGCGCGGCGCAGCGGACGTAGGATCAATCCTCAACACTGCATTTTTTCATACATCTATTTTTTAAATACATAGGCATTTTTTTTAAATAAAGAATTTTTGAATCTACGCATATACGTATAGTTAGGTACTGGCATGAACTACAATTTTCGAAATATTTGTTTCGTTATATAGGTACCTATATTTAGTAGAATTATTGTTTGTTTTTTATACTGCCTACCCTGGTTAAAAACTCTGTGCACGCCACTGCTTATGACCTATGATTAGGCCAACATCGACGAGAAAGCCGACCCACGGACACGTCCGCAGATTTCTGTTCCGCCAGCGGGCCGGGTCCGTTCTATATTTGAAAAACGGTCCAGTTTGTATGTTATAGTTGTTCTGCTCAGTGGATTTTAAAATTTTCAGTTTTCTTGTATTCAAGTTATAATTATAGTTTCTGTATTTTTCAATTATTAAAAATATTTTTACATTGAAAATAGTATTTACGTATTGAAAATTTTGCAAATATAAATATATAAGATCCTTATTTTCTAGTAAAAATCGATTTTAAACAAATTGACTCCTCGAAGATCTATGAGAAAGCCAATAGAAAGACTAGCTTGTGTAGTTGGCACTGTTGCTTACCACGTTAATTCACGATTTTTTGTATTTTTATAGTTTATTTATTATACACGTGTAATAAAAATATGCTCAGATCTTATTATAATAAAATACCTAATTTTTTCTTTCTTAATCTACATATAAGAATTGTAGTTTTATTATTTCATTTTTGACCGCGCCCGCTGGCCAAATCTGTTCAAATTTGAAAAATACTCCGCGGGTGCCGTCAGCTGTTAGTGGGATCTAATTGGCTGGGTTAAGTGGCCACTTGATGTTTAACAACATTCCCCATTCCACTTACATATTTTTGTTTTAAAAGTTAAAACTAGATTTTAAAATATGATATTTAAAAATCATCATATGGCTGATGGAGAAAAAAGATAATGATTTTTCTTTATTTTTTCTAGTGGAAGTACAAGAAATGATAAGAAAGACACCATCCATAGAAGAACAAACTAAACAAAATAATTTGTTGCAACGGAAGCACAGGGAGGAAATGAAACAAACTGACATGAAACTAGTCTTACAGTTAGATCAAAAGGTAGGAGAATTAATTATACATGAAATTAAGTAATGACAGACTGGACCTAAGGCAGTTTACTGCCCCCGAATGACTCAACTCAACAACCAAGGTTACAGTGTTTTGTCATAATATATGTCTCAATCAGTCCAGATACAAAATATCATCGCCTTTCAGGCAAAAATCACTAACTCTGGGCTAAGAAAATTTTGATTTGAATCACAATTCCTAGAAAAAGTTATGAAGTTTATGTTTAGCAAATTGAATTCATTTTTGATAAATTAAATTGTGTTAAGCAAATTAAACAGATTACTGTATTTCGATCATATGCTTGATAAAATACTTTTATAGAGATTAAATAGCACATAACATTTAAACTTATTTTGTGTTTTTAAAAGTAGTTTATGTTATGTTTTGGGGATTAATATTGTTCTAAGTGAATTTTCAAAATTTTTTTTTTAGGTAAGTGATCAACAAGTGATATTAGAAAAAGCTGGCGTTCCAGGATTCTACGTGACTAATAAACCTCTGGAAGTTAAGGTCCAGATGCATTTATTAGATTTTATTCTTCGGCTAAGTAATATGCAGATTCCATGATAAAAATACTATTTTTGTTTTTTAAACATTGTTTTTATTTTCTGACCAACAATTAAAACAGTATCAATATCACTTGATTATTATTTTTCTTAATTGTACACAATACAAGTAAGAGTTTTAATTTTAATGTGATAATAAAGAAATAAAATCTTAAAATCTTACAACTCGTCGTTGCGCCTGCAAAATCCGCTAAACCTTTTTTTTGCGAACATTGTTTTATTTCCTATTCTCTTGTTTTTTTTGCATATTCTATTGTTATAATACTAAATCCAAAACGTAATTCAATTTTTTTGTTTTGTAACAAATGAAAAGTATTTTTGAATAAACCTATTTTTTCCTTTTTCTGAAAAATTTTATTTATTTACATAACAGAATTTACAGGCGCAACGACGAACTATAATAAACAAACATTTATTTTGAAATTCTGGAACTCATTATTATAAGCAATAAAGTTAGTGATATATTTAACTCACCTCAAGTTTAAAAAAAAGTTTATACAGATCGACGAGCATGACCAAAATAATTATTCAATCGATCGTAAAATAATAAATCATTAAGTATATGAATGCTTATAAATAATATTTTGTAAAAAAAAGTTAAATTCACACTTTGGTCATATATTTTTTTTGTACTTTTTAAAATATTAAAACATTAATGCTCATATGTTGGTATTTTAATGTTGAAAAAACTAAATCTTATAATAACACATAATATGTTAATGTGCAATTATTATAATTAAATTATTTTTTTCTTAAAGCATTATTCATACTTAGTTTACAAATTAATAAATTGTCTACATAGGTACCTTTGGTTCATGTTATAAAAACAATTTTTATTTTTATTTTTTTGTGATCGATATTCTTACACATTTCACATTGTTTAAAAATATGGAAAAAATAAAAATATTTCAATCTTCAGTTTTTTATCTCTCTATAAAATGTATTCCTTCCTATATATTTACGATTCATTCATAAGTAAACACAAAAATATTACTTTCTACGATTAATTATATTTATGCTCAAACTTCAATAATTTAGACATTTTTTCTAATATAGTATTAATGCTGGCAGTAAATAAGACCCAATAGGCTTAGGTAAGAGCTATTCGGCTATAATTGCGTAACTTTGGCTCTATTGCCATCGTCATTTACATGTGCAGCCACAGTAATGTTTCAATTCGCTGTCAAGTACTGGTCAAACATTATCGAGTGTGTAGTCGCGTCCAGTGCAAAGTACAAAGAACTTAACTCTGAGAGCTCTGTTGAGATACTCAATAATGTAAATGTATCATGCAACAGAGACAGAGGTCTACAAAGCTGAAGTTGACTGATAATTACGAAATTTTCTTTATTAAGCCTAACGGGTCTATTTATTGCTAGCTACTGAATGAAACGGATAAACAAGGTTATTAAGAACAAATTTTAACCTAAATTAACATGTTGAATACACCCAAAATGTTGAATTTTAGGTCAATGACTGGATGTTTGAGTTGCTTCCTTTTTGGGGAACTTATACTTACTTGTATAAGTATTTTGTTGTTAAGTATATTAAGTATATTTTATGCAAAACATATTAACCACTCAAGCGACCGTGCAAATACATGAAAATAGCTGTAGCGTCTCCATACATTATTTTTTCCGTGCAGCACTACGACTAGGTACAGATTGATTGATCTTATTTCTTTGATTTGTATAAAACTATACAAATATAATTACCGTTTCATATAGACAAAATAACGGGCCATTGTATAAATTATAATAAATAAAATTATTATATAAGTACAGTTTTTTTATTTCCAGTATTTTGAAAAAAAACAGATTTTTTTAAAAAGTCTAGATACAGGATTTGAATGACGCACAGGTAGAAAAAATTACATTTTCACTATACTAAATACAAGTATCAAATACTTGATAAAAGTCCGCTTGAATGCACTAATTTTGCTTGGTGCGACTCTAAAAACTAAGTATTTCTTATATTTTTGGTACCAAATGAATGAAAAAACTATATTTTAAAACTTGTTTACACTATCAAAATTAGTAAAAGAAAATTTCATGCTGTTTGAATAAAAAGTATTTATAAAAAAATGCTCATGACTTGCCAGTTGTTGCTTATCTAATCTAATCTACAAAACAAAATTTAGGATTAAAAGTTATATCAACAGAAACAAAAAATAATAAAGAAGACTTTGACATAACATCATTATGTTAAAATATATTAATTATTTAATTACGAAGCTTTAAGTTCGGCGCTGGCTCGGCAAAATTGTTGCAAATTGTGAAGAAATTTAGAATTATCTCAATCAATTCACGATTAATGATACCATTGAAAAATTATTAGTTTTTAAAAGATAAACTCGTTACCTGCACATCCTATAAATTGATAAATATATAGAACATAAAAATAAAATTTAAAAAAACTAAAATCTGTTATAATCTGCCACTGAAAAATTGGCAAATGCAAGTCCACTTTAGTAGACCATGTACAAGCTGACGGTTTTGTAAAAAGCCATTTTCATGGCCCTGGATGCTTAAGTGGTTATATACTTTTTATTGAAAATTTATACAGTACCTAAGCATTCCTTAATGATTACAATACCTAATAAAAACTGATATTATAAATGGGAGTAAATTAGGATTTTGTAATACATTATAGAAACCTATCAATGGGAAAACTGTTATCCAGAAAATTCATTTTTTTAAACTATTTTAATCCTTACAATGGAAAATTTACCTTCAATATAATATTTAAGTAGAATATTTAAAATAAATAAAAATAATTCGCAATAATATTATTACAACACATCTTTCCCACTAAAATGATCAAACTCCCTTTCTTTCGTTCACTCACATTATATTGTATTATTTTCTTTATCAGTTATTGTCGGCTACACAAGAAAATGGTGTAACTCCAGAAACGTCCGAAAATTGTTTTTAGTAATCTAAATCACAGATGGGGCGAATCATGTTACACCACATTTTTAATGAAACTGTGATTTGAAATGTTTTTTGTCTCTCATGTAAAATTGCCCAGCTTGGAGTTACATTTTTTTGTAGCCTGCTTTTTGTATGCTTTCAAAGCGTTTATAATATTTTGTACGATAGTAAACAGTATTTCAATCAACAATAAAATAAATAAATGAAGTACTATATAAAAAGTTGTAAAATGAATATATGTAGAATGTTAAAATAGATTCTACTCTGATTCTCTTCTGATTATATTCAACAAATATAAATATTGTGCATTTATGGTTGTATTTAATATAAATATAGGTACTGCAAATATTACAAAACATGCATATGAGCAATGTTAAAGTACATTTATCATAACTAAATTAAATATTTAGGTGGATATAAAGTATATTAAAAAGTTTGTGCTTTATGAAAGTAAAGTAGTTAAGTTTTTTGTTTCTAACAATAAATCTGTGCATTTGGTATGATGTATTAGTTCGAAATGCAGATCATCGAGAAGAAACCACGTTAATCAAAAGTTACATTACCATTTTGTATTAACTTAATGTAAAACGACCATAACTAAAATTAAAACCCTTAAGTTTATCAGATACAGTAATTTTCTTATCTAAAATGATGTATTATTTAACAACCGTTTTTTTTTTTTTATTGTTGAATAATGTGGCATGGTCAAACAATATGCATCACAAACCTCGCATACATTTTAAAATTTTGTTAAAAAATATATATAATGCTTTTATTATTATAACAGTGAAAATCATTACATTATTACAATAAATCTATAATTTTAGATAGAAATTTTGTGATTAATGTAAAACTTTTTCCTATATGAAAGAGTTTTCTAAGAAATGAATATTTGAAAAATGTTATTTTAGTATTTTAATCCTTGAAACTTTTTTATAATGAGTAATAATAATAACACATAATGAAACACATCATTAGATACCAATTAAATAATTTCCTTGTGTTTAAATGCCTTGTTATTGAAAATGATAATATTGTCACCATTTTACCATAAGGACCAAACCATACAAATATGGATGAATGTGGGCCCTTGTGACAACATGGTGACTAATATAAGTAGTATTGGACGAATACATATCTACACATAGAAATGTGTACATTTAAATACGATTTTTGATACACCACTAATAAAGTATGTCATGTATCAATAACAATAATAATAATTATTATAAATAAAGTAAAACACATATCATCAACAGAAAGACATACATATTTGATTTTGGCGGTATGCCAGATAACCTGATATTTTTTGAAAAGTAAATCTTTAAAAATAAAACAAAATAAAGATTTTGTTTGTCAAAAAACATACATACATACCGATGCATTTATTGAGATAAAATATTTGTCTTTTAGCAAATATATCCACTTTAATGAGTCGCAAAAATATTTTCTTAAAAATCATTATTTGGTAGTTAAAAAAATTTGCCATTATGTCGAGGATATTAGTTGATCTTCTTATGCAAACAATATAAAGTCAATGTTATAATATTTAATAGTGCATTATAATCCAAGGATGAATGGATTATAAATAAAGCCTCTTCCTTCCATAGACCCCTGAGAATAGCCCAGATTTTGGCACAGATTTGATGGTCTATAGTCAATCTATTAATTAATCTTATTCCATAATATCATTGTTAGAATCTTTTACAAGATGATATTTTATGGTAAATATATAAGTTATTCTAAAGGGTTCTATTTTCTACCTATGCTGATACAGCTTTAACCTCTTTTATAACATATTGCTAATTTTCTTGATTGTACTTACATAATATATATTTAGACTGCCTACACTGCCGGTCAAATGGCCTAGGTAGGTTAGTAAAGTATAGATCCTAAAACAGACGTAACAAAACTGATGGAATTTAGACCATTCGTTAAAAAATTTAATGTTACGAATTAAATATTTAAAAAATACCTTATTGCATTTGACCAGCGGTGCGATTCTCTAAGGTTTTAGACACTTCTGCGCATACGAATTCAGTACAAAATCGTATGCGCAGTAGTTTAAAAAAAACACTTACAGAATCGAAGCGCAGGTGTTTACTGTTACAACCTACAAATAGATTTACCATTTATGTTACATTTCAAAAATATTAATGATTAAAAAAATATGGAAATACAAAATATATTAATTTTCTTAACAGGCAAACAAAAAGTTCATTTTGAAAAATTGCAATTTTTTACCATAAAATTATCACTTTGCTTTCTTTTCTGCTCCGTACGAAGATTGTTTGCTTATTTTAGACATTCCAATAAGGTATAGCAGCGTTAAATAGACTGAAAGAATAAAACACAATTTTAAAAAAAAAAGCATTTTGTATTTCACTGTCTAGTAGTCTGCTTCGTGGTCCAATGGATAATGCATTGGGCTGGCATAAATGAAATCGGGGATTCGATTCCCGATGGGGTCAATATGATATCGACGGTTGAAAGGAAAATACGTGCAAAGGAAAATGATACCATGTGACATAATGATATTATGTCGCTTTATATCATTTTTCATTGCACATTTCTTGAAAACTTTGTGGCTGTTAACATCTCAGAATTTTATTTTGAAAATATCAAAATTTCTAATGGTGGACCTCAGGAACAATCTTAAATTATTTTACAAATTATTACTAGCAAGGTATAGGAAAGCTATTAGAAAAAAAAAAAATCTTGTATATCGATTTTGTAAATTGCAGTTTCTAAAACATTGAATTAAAATATCTGTTTTGATAAAAAAAAGTGCAACAATAATGCAAAATATACTCACAAATTCCAAATATGGTACAGGCAATGGAGAAGTACAGCAACTCTCCGCTGAACAAGAGTGTCAAGAGCCACTTCAGCATGGGTATCAGGATCACAATGTTCCAGGCGACAGTGTTGATGAGGGAGTAGGGCCTGCGAGACTGTACAAAGGACTGCACACGAGGAACTCCAGATTCAGCAAAGAAATCTCCAGTCTTATGGAAGGAATCCATCATTTTATCCTGAAATACATATTGATAATATATTATGGTTACTAAGAAATGACTATAAAGAGCAAAGATAAAGTTTTATAGGAAATTTTGATGACTATTCTTATTATTTTTTTCAAATCTATGCAATCTTTTGATATTTGCACATATTTCAATTTGTAAACACTATTTTCAATAAAGCCTAAGCGGCTTGTGCTTGGAAATAGGATTCTAGCCATGGCGGAGTGAGGGTTCGAACCGGGGATCTCCAGACTCAGAGACGGCGACGTTACCACTGGGCCACCACCCATTCATTCATTGTATTAGGAAAAATAAAATAAAATAATTAATCTACCAAAAATAAAGTACGCTTTAATTTTGATACAACAGAATTCTATTTAACGAATTCTTCAAAATAATAAACATTTCAATGATCATCATTAGGCTTCAAGTACCCCTGAGTTTTATGCATGTATTTGTTACAAAAAAAATTCTTTGGTACTAAAAATATTAAGATATAAAAATGTGGTTTTTTTAACTGTCCTGCTGCACATATTACTTTTCAAAACTATGGAATATCCTATAATGCAGTTTCTAGAGAATTATAAAATTGTGTATATTCAGTATATTATGTTAAAATTTTCCATACAACTTTTTTTTACTGAGATTTTGCAATTTTGTTACATAGACTGACCTTAGCAACATAAATATCATGCAGCCATTTGGAGCATTCTTCTTCACCGTGGGGAATATTCTCCAGTGGAATTCTATTAATATACAAATGAGTTTGTACTTTTTTACCAAATAATAGACTTGTCATTGTTGGTGGCACCTAAAATCAATTTTTCATAAAATGTAACATTATATTTAATGAAAATTACTGATTTAATAAAAACAGTTATCATCTTAGCCATTATAGTTACAGTTAATATCACAATATTTCTTTTTATGTGTAAACTGTAGAAATATTATACATTATGTTAATCGCTATTACCTTATCATAACTATCAAACGCTATCTCTATATCGTATACTGCCTTGAACTTTCCCCTCATCCCCTGGAGACTAGTAGTGAAACCCTTAGTTCTGGGGGTCAAGTGGTGCTGTAGAATAGGAAGACCCTTTTCTTCTGCAAACTTCACAGAAGCGGCGTGCTTCTTAGCGGAGAACCGAGTACCTTCGGGGAACAAAAGTAGCTGGAAGAAGTGGAAATCATTTATTAAAATTCACTAAGACTAATGTTTTGTAATTATACTTAATATCTACATTGAATATTAAAATTATATTTACCCAAATAGGATCCGGATAATCACCGAGAACAGAAACCTGATTTAAGATTGTTTGTTTGTCTTTATCGAATGATCTCTCCAAAAATACAAATTCACCAAACTTCCATATCCATCCAATCGGTGGCATATACTGAATTGACTTCTTTGCATAGGCTTTGCAATTCTATAAATAAACATTATGCATGAATTATTATTGACATCCTCTAAGACTAACATTTCATTACTTGGAATTTCCTAAGTAAGCTTTAAATATAGACTTCTAAAATCAGGAGTGTCCGATTTAAAGTGACTGGAAAAATTATATAAATTCATTTGAGGCTTAGTAATGCCGTGAAATATAAAAACAAAAGTACAAAGATTAGAAAAAAGGGATCAGGTGCCCTAATGCTGGACTGAAAGTCGCATGTGACACTTCTGAATGGCAAGTGATTTTGTACCGTAGATCACTCGCAATTCCAAAGTGTTGCATGCGACTTTTAGTCCAGCAGGGTCCCAGCACAAACAAAATAGAAACAAAATAAACAGAATATATTCAATAGATTAAACAATCGCAACATTTCTCCAGTACATGACCTCATACGATATCATTGTATAATAATCTATATTTTTGAAGGCAATAAAAATGATAATGAAAAATTAAGTAGTAAGAATATATATGAAGAATAGTGATTCCAAACGTTCTATGTGCCATAAATATATTTTTGCAGGAGAGCAATAAACCCTTAAAATTCATAACTTTGCATCACATCTTTTCCAAAAAAAATAAGTTGCTGTTTTGGACTGCTTATAATTTGTTATATGAAAAATGTTGTGGTGAAATACGTTGTAAAATTCATTACAGATTTTGAAATATCAAATGTTTGGCCTTAAACAAGATATGTAACATAAGCCAGCGCTTTCTTTCAGCAGTGGTCGAAACTACTTTTGATTAACTTTTAGTACCTATTGGAAAAAACAGATTTTGAGAATCATGGCATTTAGAACAATTGGAATATCCGCATTTCATATACATATATTGTTTAGTTACAATTTTGAAACTAAGAGGGTATTACTGTTCGGATTACTTACCCCTAGAACTTGTATATTGTCACAAAACTGCCACCCAGCAAGCCAATCGATTTCATAACTGTGATTCATGATTAAATATGCATGTTCTTTGCCATAATATTTTTCATATTCTTCTTTATTAATGTAAACCTTCAGTTCACTTCCTGACCACCATTCTATCATGAACACTAATTCTAAAATAAAATAATCATTATAAGAAAAATTATCAGTTTCAACATGCAAAGACTAAAACATAAGCTAATTAAATGTTAAACATATTACAAAATTTTCTACAGAGATGAGGCAGAATTTTTTCAAATTCAGGAATATGGATATTCTAGCGTTTACAGGGCTTATGACCTGTCATTGGCTGGGTAAGGTGGCCACTTTATGTAATACAAAACTTTATAAACTACTGGATATAAAATGAAATATATACCCACTCACGTCTTGGGATAAATCCAGATTTGTGTACAAATATTTGAACACACCCAAAATGTTGAATAACTATAGTGGCTAGCTAATGAATAGGTAATTCGTTATTTTTGTGGTTGTCATTATAATGCGCTCTTTACTTGGGACCGAAAATTGTACAGCGTATCGTACAATTTCATGTTCAGAAAACTGTACAGTCTGTCAAAAGACACGCTAAATATGTTTATTTTTAAGCGCCATCATAAGTTATTATCATTTGTATACACACAGGAAATTGTTAATATAGCTAATAACGTAAATATGTTATGTTTCTTACAAACCTTACGCTGACCATTTAATATTGCACAAGACACTGTACAGTTTTCTGTCCCGTATAAAGTGCGCATAAGACTATATAAAACGGAATGTAAAAGTATAATGTATAATATAAGATATACTTACGACAGAAGAATGAATAACAAAGATAATAATTTATTTTTCTATATGCATATTTATTGATGTTTCCCAGTGTTATATATAAAAACCCTTGAACTATAGAAATGAAGAAACCAGATGTCACAAATGATATTGCAAAAAATAAATGCAATATAGTTAACTGTTTTATAAATGCTAAATCCATTTTTTTTTTTACTAAGAGATTTCCGAAATTAAATTAATTATAATTATCTCTTCACTAATCCACCTGAAACAAAAAGAAATTATTAATAACAAATAAGATAATATTTTTAAAGGAATATGCGGATAAGAATAAACCTTGAAAATACGATAATCATAAAAACTCAAGTCTTTAATTGTAATCCCCATTTGACAAATGTTAATAACTTAAAGCAGATAAATTAGATATCTGTAGGTATGTTCGTAAATTACATACTATGAATAAACCGTAACACAATAATTTTAATTCATCAGTTAAGTCTGAAGATACATCAGTGTTTAGCATGAACAATAAACATCCATAATGAACAGTATGCAAGTGTAAAATAAATAAAAAATAAAATAATATTTAGTAGACGCATTGTGTACTTTTATCACCAAAATAAATTATTCCACAAAACTATCAATAACATCATCCCATATCCGCTTCCTATGTGGACCATATGGATTCCACAAACTACCAGAGGGCAATGCGTATTTGTGAAGAAAGTAACCTAGAAGAGGAATTGAAAATACTGACAAAAGCATTAGAAAGTAATAGCTGATGGCTATGAAAAGAAGGATACAAAAAGAAGGATAATGCCGGTAACAATTCCAAAGAATACTTCCAAGATGGATGCTGCAAATACGGATAAAGCCCAAAAATCATCAGGCCCGTTCAATAAAGGAAGCTATATAAATATACAAGCATCCTAATAACATAAACAGGGATGATGGGTTACTACTACAAACCTCGTGTTACCCAATACTTCCAAAGCCCGACTGCGACACGGTATAAACTCCTCACACTTAAATACACATAAGACTATACTCATACATCAGCCCTGACGATGGACAATGCAATGTGCTCCGAAACACCGGAAACACAAAACCCACAAACACGGCATAATAACCAAGAAAAACATTATCTGTAAGTGCAAAAAAGATAGACTCTGGTGGAATTTGATAACTCAATCAATTGATAGCTTAATGCGGTAATTTTAATATCTTGATTAAAAATATTGATTCATCCTTTAAAAGTAGGACTTTGAGCTATACCATTTTATTTTATTTTTTATGTTATGTCTTTATGTTTATATGCTTTATGTTTTTATGCTTTATGTTTTTATGCGTAAATTCAAAATTATTTTTTTAAAATATTAGCTTCTCGCTTATCAACGAATTCTCTTTATTACGAAATTACTGGATCAGAACTGAGTTGTTATGTGAGAGGTACCTATTTGCTCATGTTTCTTATTGTCGTCTATTGATTTTCTGAGTGAGTAATGTACTTAAAAACAGTAATTTATTAGTAATTACATATTACATAATAATATAATTGAGATTGCACACGGCGATAAATATTATCATTAGTGAAAAACATGTGCAAAATTCCTCAAGGGCAATCTAAAATATCAAGTCAATCAACCTTTAACCGTTGCATTCCACTAACACTTTATACCTCAATATATTCAATTTTGGACATAGTGTAACTTTCACATGAAATTTTTTATTTTATTTATTTTACCACCTCAACAGGCCAGGAGACCCAATAACATAGGGGAACCACATCACAAACACCCAAGATTGAGAAAAATCACTTTAGATTGTTGTGTTCTCTCCGGGAATTGGACCCGGAACCTCCCGTATCGTGAGTCCAACCTTTTAGCCATTATGCTACGGAGGCCGGCGTAATATAAAGTTTATAATGTACTTATATTCTTTACTTGTTTTAACCATCTTAACTGGCCATAACTTAACTCCCAATAATAGAGGGAAACAATCGAATCTTGAGAAAAATCACCCTTTTTGCGTGATTTCACTGGGAATCAAATCAGGAACCTGAAAGTCCAGCATCCTACTACATTAAGCACTATATCTACAGCTGCAGAGATAATGACAACGTTGACTTAGCAAGAAACTTTTAAAAAATTGCTTAAAAAGCCCAACCAAGCACAACCAATACAACTTCTTGCATCTCTTAGTATTTTAATTTACATTTTCACAAAAATTTCCCTGTTTTAACCAATACTGTGTTTCATTTAAATATAATAAATGTATGAATATCATCAGATTAATCGTCGTAAGAGCATCCTATAAATAAAAGTTCTAATTCCAATATTTAAATATAATAAATGTATAAATATCATCAGATTAATCGTCGTAAGAGCATCCTATAAATAAAAGTTCTAATTCCATTTCAGATATCAGAGTCTCAAAAAATGTGCGACCCTGCATGGCTTAGCTTAACCCTCGTCAACTGAAGGCAGGGCACACTAACACAACGTTGTTAGGAGGTTAATAGGCCTTTTGTTGACCGTGATTTTCTTGAATTTTCCAAGAGTCAAAAAACCAAAACATGTGCTTCCCATTTTGTATGAAATCAACAACTTTACTCAAAATTTTAAACCACTTTTACACTGCTCAGACTAAAACCGGTAGTATCACTCCATAGCAGTAATAAAAAGTGTATTTCCTTCAAATACTGAACTATCCCATTTTGATCGCCAGCTCCACATTTTATATATTATAAGAGATAAATTAACGGAAATAAAATATAATAGATCACAATCAACGTACCTACCCATTATATTTTATACTGAGTAAGTACTAACTCGATTATAATCAAAGATACATTGGACTTGAGAACCCAATTTCCTATTATTTAATCAGATTTCTGTGATTTGATGAATGATTAATAAAGTCTAAGCTGATATGCGAACAGATTCCAATAAATAAATGACAAATGAAGGACTGCGCATTCTGCGTTTAAAGTACACTTTTTTTAAATAGAAAAGAAATATTTTGAGTTCTTATGATACCTATACTAAAAATATTTCAATTTTGTGGCTGTTTTCAAATAGAAAAAATAACTGTGCCAAAAAAGAGGAAACAAGTTGTGCTGGAGTGGGATTTGAATTTAGATATTCTAATCCGAAGTCTTCGACTCAACCACGAGACCACAACCTGATTCAGAGGGGTACCAACTTTAGAAACACATTGTGCTTTGCCTTATGCTTATAATGTATGGGACCAAGCTCACTAAATGTGGGTCCAAATTGAAGTTTTTTTTTTTTACGGAAAAGAAAGATAATAAAATAAAAACAGGCCTAATATTTAATTGTTTTTATTTTGCTACCACCTTGACTGACACTATTTTTACATTCTGCTGATCGACCACTTTATAAACCGTTAATACCCAAAAACTTCGATAAACCAACTATGAGATAAAAATCATGAGTAAAACAAAATAATGTGGTTATTGCAATTGTAACCAAAATCAATGTTAAAAAGCATAAAGTATTAAGATTAAACTTCATCTTCTAGGTACATGAGGAGTTGGCAAACAAAGTAAATTACCCAAGTAAATGGTTGTATAAAATTAATCATTCCAAGACTTATTTTCACTAAATTTTTAAGAGTATTTATGTCGCACTAAAACCAGCAGTCTCGTTCAAAAGCTGCATTGCAAACATGCCGCAAAGCACTGATCGCAACCAAAAAGTTTATTTTAGCCAGCCACCGAAGTAAACAGTTTTGTTCGCCAGTTTCTTATATTTGTGATATTGGAAACAGGTTTGTTTGATAAGGAAATGTTTAAGTACAAGTATATAATATATTTAATAATAATGATAAGAGTAAATATTTATAGTGCCGACCAGTAGGTAATACATACCAGATTCAATGCAGAATTTTCATTGCACTTGGAAGAACTATTTTATAAATAAACATCATTGCTTTAAGAACCTAGAATTTTAGTAAAAAACATAAAGACACTGTCAAAGCATTGATGTTTAACTAAACAGTAATTCTGATGGAATTTTTTTAATGTAGGTAATTTTCATGGATATTTTTGAAAAAGCTGAATTTTAATTTCTTGCTCACTGTAGAGTCGCGGTTCGTAGTAATAATTTTAAGACGTACCGTTCCTATTTTCGGGTGATTCCTGACAGCAGTCAATAAATATTTAGCCAGCACTATGCTCCAAACAAACATTTACTTCAAACGACGAATAGTAAATAAAATAAAATAATAAATACAATGCACTGATACGTAATTTTGTGTCACTCCGTTACGAAAGTAGTATAGGGCGCGATACCAATGAGCAAAGTCAAACCAGTCGTCCTTGGAATCATGGAATAGCGGAATAAAGTAAACTCAGCTGATAAATGGACACGTAAACAGCAAAAATATCCAACGTACCTAGCTTACTCCGGTAAATACCTGGCGCAAAGGGATAGATGGAGCAAAAATTATTCATTCAATTCCACTCGATTCTACTCCGAGGCACAAAAATAACGAATATAACCTGAAAAAATAACCTGTCGGCGGGTGTATAGATATTTTTGTTTTTACTGACATCTGTCTTGTATTTGAAATACTAAAATCATCCAAGAAGCGAATCAATAATTAAAATAGCTAATTAAAAAAAGTTTATTGTGTGTCCAAATAATAAGTAGGTACCTACCCAAATTCTGTTAAAATAAATAATGTCATTTTAGGTATTTTTATCTACCCATAGGTAGGTAGGTATACAAAATCACTGTTTACAAGTTCCTTGTAAAATCAATTTACCTTCCTTGCCCTCTGGGCGTCAATAGATATATTAAATAACTTTTTAAACATTTTTCTATGTAGAGGTACCTACCTACTACATACCTATATTATAATGTAATATTATCTACATTTTGTGGGTAGGTCATTGATTTATTAATACACACTAAATCGACGGGCTAGGTACATCATACGTAAAATTAATATTATAAATAGTATTTGTATTAGCCGTAATATGGTTTAGAAATCTACAGAATTTGGTTTGTTTTTTTGTGTTCGGGCGAAGTCTTGAAGAATGAAGTGGGCGAAGAAGTATTTCCTTTTTGGAGTCATGAAACTGGCTATAGTCAGGAAATGATTTGGTTGAGTTCCTTGAAGGAGACTCCGGCACCGTTAGGACCGTGGGCGAAAGATGTAATAATAGGTACTATGTATTAATAACTTGGATCATATACTTTTTTTAGATCCTGGATTGAAGATTTCATAATATGTGCCTATGTGTATAGGTAGGTCTTCTTCTTTCACCACGTTCGCTCCTATGTGGAGCATGTGAACATTACTAGATCCATCCAGGAGACCCTATCGCTAGCCAGTTCTCTCGCCTCCTCCCACGTCAGGCCCGCATCCATCAGCTCCGCCGAGTTCATCCGTAAGATGGTCATCGACGGTCTACCAGGGCGGCGGGATCCTACAGGCGTAAATAAGAGGCAGCTCGAGTTCAGGCTCTCCTGAGGCATCCGGAGTACCTAGATACGTAGGTATAGGTCGCGTCAAGTAAAAAGACGCTGGAGGAAAGTGGAGGGGGTGGGTCTGCGCAAGTGACCCGCCCACCCGCGTCGCAAATATGGCCGATAATCGCTTAATTCGCTAGTGCGCAACTTGACCGCCAGCGTCTTTTTACATGACGCGAACTATACCTACATGGCCAAGCCAGATCCACCGCCGCCGCCGCATCTTCACGACTCCAGTTATTGGAGGTTCGTGCATCCGTTCCTAAACTTCAGCGTTGGTCATGAAGTCAAACCCCCTAATGCCTACCCAGATAGCAATGTAAACTTGCATCCAACTAGCAGCAAGCTTGTGGGGTCAAATAGAAGACTTGCAGAAAGTTTGTTTGTTTGTTTGTATGGGCAAATCTGTTAACTTGCAGCAAGCTTGCAACAATCTTACTAGTTTCCACGCAACAAGCTTGCAGCTAGTTTGACGTGGCAAGGGGGCCGCAAGTTTAGCCCTGCAAAGTAGCTGCAAGTTTAGGTCTGCAAAGTAGCTGCAATTTTGGGGAGCACCTTAGGAGCTTTTTAATATTTAAATTTTTGAGCGATCTGTCAGTTTTGGAAATGTAAATAGGTCAAAATAGGTGCATTTTTTAAGATCACTGAATTATTTTATTTATTTACAGTTCGATACACTACACTGCACTACAATATTTAAACATTTCAAAACGATTTTAATGTTATAAGAAATAGTTTGCGGTTCAATTTTAAAACAACTGTCACGATTCACATAACATCGTGTCCATTTGTATATTATTTGTATTATTAGGCATCTACTCGTCAGTTCGATAGTTGGCAGTAGTATATATCACGCTTGTATAATAGGCTTGCCTCAACAAACTTCCTGGAAGTCTGCTGGAAGTCTTTTACATCTAATTTGTTATGTCAAACTATCAAAAGGCTTACTAGAGCTTTGTTCCGTCAAATTTGTTATATCAAACTATCAGAAGGTTTACTACAATTTTGTTCCATCAAGATTTACCAACTTTTGGGTTGTACTGCGAGTTTTGTTCCTCCATGTGTATAATATTAGGTCCTTACATATGAAATTGGCGTTTTGTATGGGAGGAACATAAAGTTGATTTTTTTAAAATATAATATATTTATTTAATCAAAGTATGTACCATTGCTATCTATGCACTTTTGCCATCTCATAGGTAGTTCATCGATCGATCCCTTTACTAAAAAACCATTCGGACGGGAATCAATCAAATCTTTGAAGTCGGTTTTGGACTGCCCCATCGGAGTTGATTTTTTTCCCCCTTGCAAGAAGTTATCCAAATTTCGAAAAAAATAGTAATCTGTTGGGGCAAGGTCCGGAGAGTACGGTGGATGTCTTAGACATTCCAATTAAAGCTCTTCTAATTTGTAATATTATATTAAAAAAAAAACAACTTTATGTTCCTCCCATACAAAACGCCAATTTCATATGTAAGGACCTAAATTCAAGCTTTTTCACCTTCCCAATTTGCTTCAAGTGGATTAAAACAGTTTTATCACTAACACCGCAGCCTGCAGCTAACTCGGACGTGGTTTGCGATGGATCCGCTTCCACAATAGCCTTCAATTCTTCATTATCAACTTTGGTCTCTGGCCATCCACGGGGCTTGTTCTGCAGGTCGAAATTTCCAGAACGAAAACGTTGGAACCAAAAACGCACTGTGTTTTTTCTTTTGCGGCACCGTCGCCATACACATCATTAATCCCTTCGAGCCGTTTCTGCAGCACTGGTGCCACGGTGGAACTCGTACTCGTAAATAACGCGATATTTCAAGTTTTCCATTTTGTGAACTGAGTGACGCAAAGAAAAAAACAATTGAGGAAAAAACAAATGAATTATAATTTTCGAAACACAAATACTTGTTGAGTAAATAGCTGTATAAATTTGAATTTAGGATTCTTAACCAAAGAGAAGATATTTGAGATCAAAGTTGCCAGTACGGCAAAACGCCAATTTCATATGTAAGGACCTAATATATTATAGCAATTACAGTTAGTAACAATTAAAATATTTAAAAAAAAGCAATGTTCAAATTATATAAAGCAATGATTGAATTTATTATACCTATGTATATTATAGAAATTGCATGCAATCTAAAATATTAATATATTCACACCATTGGGTGCGGATAGGGGAGAGTAGTAGAAATAGGTAACGTTACTTGATTTTTTTTGTATTTTCACTCGTATACATTCACTAGTTCCAAAACAAAAAATAAACACTAGTTCACGGTGTATTTTATCACGGCTCAGTTGATAAAATCATTGAAACAAAATATTATTATTATTTTATGTTTAAAAAAAATAATTTAAATAAATGAATGTAAGAAATGCGATTGGTGACGTCACGTGGCGTGACGTGACGTGTTCGTATATCAATTTTTACAAAACACAAACTTCAGATGATCGATTTTCGAACGAATTTCACCGATGGTTTTGTGATTTTTGTCTTATTTTTGTGCATTCAGAAAAAATATGGTGCTACATAGCATTTTCCAGGTCTTATTTTTTGACTGTTTTACTTAAGACATTTTAGCATTAGGTTATGGGCTATGGCAAGTTGACTATGGATCTTTCACATTTTTGACTAATTTCGTGAGAAAATTAGTTTCATGACAAATAATTAAGATAACCTAGTTTCCAAAATATTGCACAGAACTCTAATTAATTATATTTTTAAATCAAGACAATTACTTTGCACTTTACAGCCAGGCGATTGTGTCATAAAGTTATCTTGGAATGAGATCCCAAATCGTTACTAAACTCATTAGTACGTAGTAAACACCATGCACCAAGTAAATGGCAAATTACGACATGATGTTTTATTTATACAAGACCTGCGTCTTGCGTATTTAACTTTTTTCTGTTAGGAATAATAATTTACTTTTTTATAAACATATTTTTATTCAAGTAAAAAACAAACGAAAAATAGTTTTAGGTTAATAAATAAATACATCAGGTCGCAGAGCTTTTGGGAAGGGAAAATAGATATTCCTCGGTCTGGCGGAATTGACATCCTCGTGATAAAAAATCCATGAGGATTATAAACAGAAATGGGGCAAGGACGCAACCCTGTCGCACTCCGGTGGTGAGCTCAAACCAATTTGAGACAACATCGTCAATTCTTACTCGACATTCGCTATCAGAGTGAAGGGCGTCCTGGTCGTCCACCGTTGACAATTCGTCGGCAGTTTGCGTCAGAGCTGCGGGACGTGGACTTGACTTGGGAGGATGCACGGGAGCTGGCGGCCGATCGCTTGGCCTGGGAGCAGTTTTGTGGAATCCATATGCTCCACATAGTGAGCGGATATGGTATGATGATGAAATAAATACACGGAGTAACAAAACTCGTAGTACCTACCTGCCTACAACTCTACAACCAGAAAACTGGTTGAATCTGCATCATATTTGGAGTTAAATGTGTATATGACTTTTGAATATGCATCAGAATCGAATGACCTATACATCTACATATATACATGGTGTAACAAAACTCGTAAAACAACCCGAAAACTGGTGATTCAACATCATATTTGGAGTCGAGTGTGTTCTGAGCTTGAATTTTTTTTTTCATGTTAAAAGAACGCTGGCGCGGCGGTCAAGCTGCGCATTAGGCGATTATCGGCCTTATTTGGGACGCAGGGTGGGCGGGTCACATGCGCAAACACACCCTTCCACTTTCTTCCAGCGTTCTTTTTACATGACGCGACCTGTACCTCAGATTAAATAAAATTGTACAAATTCTTATTAAAATTCGGTTGTTCATTTTGTTTTATTTATGGATACTATTAAGTTGAATAAATAAATTATTTTTGATAGCAAATTCATAGAAGCAAAAAATTAACTTCGTGCTCGATTTTCTCGAAAACTATGGGTAAATTTAAAAAAAAAATCCACAAAATCGACCCCAAATATGACGTAGATTCACCGGTTTACCGCTTGTACATCGAGTTTCGTTTCACCATGTAGAACATTAAAAATAAAAATAAAATTTCAGTCTCATTTTTTTATTATTATATCATCGTTGGAATCTTGTAATTTCAAATAAAACTTGTGAATAATATATTTCTGGAAAATGTTTGGTTTTCATGGACCACGTAAGATGACTGTAGTGTTTTATTTGTAATGGGTGCACTCACTGGTATAGATGATTTCAGATCGGACGAGTATCATAATATTTCGTTATGAGGGCACTGTTGTTGTTTAGGCGTTTGACGGTGCGGCGCGACGTGACGGCTAGCTGCGACCATAGATCACAGAGAAGAAGCTTGAGAAAGTGGCCACAGTCTAATAATTCCTCGGGTACATCTATTATTCACGCGTTATCTGTGTACCTACAATCCTACAGTAAGTCAGATTGTGGTCAGATTGTATTGTACTGCTCATTCTGCTGCGTTGACCAGCAGCCAGCAGGGATTGTGAATCCGTGTAAATGGGAGGATGGATAACTTCTGTTAAAGGTACCTAGGTACCAACGCAGTTCTCAATGCACCAGTAGGAAATGATTGAAAAATGAACATTGCTCAATAACGTAAACCTTTCATTTATATCATAATATTAATAATCTGTTTTATTTTTATGTCAGGTAGGTATAGTCGCTCATTCATAATTGGGCAGTGTTTTAAACGCATATAGGGTCTAAACTTGTACAAGAATCTATTAAAATTATTAATTTGATTTCAAAAAATTGATTGAAAATTACAATATCAAGGGATTTTTTTAAAAATTTTTACGATGTCATATAAATTTTCTAGCGCGGTTTGAAATAGCACTTTTTCAAATCGCTCGCAAAATCCTCCATTTGGCGCGCATAAGGTGTGACGTCACAGAAATATAGGCGCTCACTACGGAATGAATTTCACGCCCTTCACGGTGGACGGGAATGACGTCATTTGCCAATAACGGGCGTTAAAAATCATTCGTATTTTCGTGTTTTTAAAACATAAATTTACAAATGAAAACAAATTTTTTGATCATTGTGTTTTATATCGTTGGAATTGTAAAAATATACTTTAAATATTTATAACGTTTTCGAGGATATTTATGCTATCGGGAAGGACCCTATTCATTTTAGAACCTTCAAGCTTCAATATTCTTCACTTAAAGAACCTAAATTGCACGTTTGTCTAGGTTAAAAACTTGAAAATTGAAGACAATCGAAATGGCACTAAGCTGGTTATTAAATAACACCATCCAATTCCAGGGCGGGGGTCACCAATACATATATCTACACGTAGATACAAATCAGCACGGGGTCGATACAAGGGTCTATCGATTATATACCGACTAAAATCTATAGATAAAAGATTTTGTATCGACATTGTAGGTACCTACCGACCTGTGCCTACATGTAGGTATATTGATGATCCTGCCCTGCCGAGCAATTCCAGATCTTTATTTTTATCGTGAAGCTACCTGATTTTTCTCTTCAAAAATGTATGAGTTTTAATGGAATTTCGCTTGCAATATGTTTGATTACAAATAGTGCAAAATTTTATCAATTTTCATTAAAGAAACTCGATCTTAGTTCAGAAGTTAGCTCCGCGAAATGGCGTGGCTGGTGGAAAAACATGAATTTAGCTATTTTTCGATAACTTGGATCAAGTCGATACGATAATTACTTATCTTGAATTTATCGAGCAATAGAAGGTAAATCTTGTATCGATGTTTGTGTCGACATGTATCTACATATATCGAGAGGTAGATACATTCACGATTCAAGTTAAGTACCTGATGATGCCGGCAGCGCGGTGTCCACTGTGTTAACTAAAGGCACAGAGAACCCGTTGCGTTGGTAGCAGACAGCAGACCAGACCACGCTGAGAAAGTGGGCAAATCACTCTTGCGTAGGGACACTAACAACTTTCAACAGCCTCAATTCACAGATTTATGTTTTTCTTGGTTACTTTTAGCAACAATAAGTACACGGCATAATAACTCATAAAAGCATAACGTGTATTCTGAATGCTATGAAAGCAGTATTACCTGTAAAGAAATTCAGCCAAAAATAATGTATTTCTCTTTCAGTAAAATTTCAGATATCATCGAAATCGCTTTTCCAAGGAAACACTAATATAGGTAAGTACATTAAAGAATTGAATGCGTAGCATAAGCATTATAATTATACTAAAAACCTATTGTAAGGGTGAATGTCCGATGGGGAATATTGTAGTTCGTTAAGTGGTCATGTGACTCAGTCATAAGCACTGTTTAAATATCCATATTCCCGTGCTTAGAACTTCTTCATTTGTGTTGAGATTTCATAAAGTAGGTACCTAATTTTACAAATAAAAATAGAAGGCGCGTATATAGTGTTTTGTTTCGAATTTATAGTATAAAACATTTTACTTCGAGTTTACCTAACATTTCATTTGTAAGCATATAAATATTTAAAAAAATTAAGTTTACATAATTTTTCAATCTGAATTACCAATACTCAAATATTCGTTTTTCGTATAAGACTTCATGTCTTTGTAATAAATTATTGACATAATTTACACTGCCCTATGCACCATTGAGTAGGGGAAAGTAATGGTAGTAGTGATCCAAATTTTTGTTTCACTTGTTTATTATATGCAAAAAAAATATTTATTAGCCAATAATATTACTAATGGCACCTAAGTAATTTAATACCTCGTATAAACGGCCCCTAATGTTGCTTATTAGACGACTTAAAGTTCATAGAAGATGAACATGAATTTACTTTGTAAAATTACAGGTTATCGACAATAATTTGCAATGTAAGGTTGCACTTCTGTAACCAGTATGGACAAACTTTCACTTCGGTAGTAGTTACAGAGTGGCTAGCGAAGCTTGCTAATATTACGTCACACAAAATTATGTAGCTGGGAACGTACCTACCTGATTACTATTTTCTTGTACGGTTCATTACGTTGCGTTCTTACTGAAACTAGCTTCATAATCACTATTAAACCTTTAGATTCGTTTATATAATAAAAATAACTATTAAATGGAACGAAATAGTTGTAAATTGAAATATTGCATCTAGTAGTAAACCCATCAATGCACTAGCTGATATTAGCCATTGACAATATTATTGGCGTAATCCTATTAAAGTTAGAAAAAAAATATTCGTCAAAATTTTTTTAATCATATTTGTCACTAAAATATATATATATATATATATTATATATATATTTAGAATTATTGTAAAAAGAAATCTATGCAATCTTCTTTTCATTTCCATAATATCCGTTTCTTATTTTGAGCATATGGGGTTCATAAACTGCCAAGCCTGCCAGTTCCCGCGTGTCTTCCCAAATCCGCGTCCCACGGTTCTGACGTAAGCTGCCGATAGATTGAGTCAGCAGTAGACATCCAGAATATCTTTATTATCTGGAACCGGATACACATTAGACTTTTGGGATATATCATCTGTATGAGTTTTATTACGACTATGGCCCATCCAGCCAAATCGTCATTTCTTGACAATATTAACAGTGTAGTTAACGCCAGTTCCAGTGGTTCCTTTGCCTTTGCATTGATTGTAATAAATTTAGAATAACGCAAAATGTTTCTGTGAATGCAGAACAATAACAAAAAAAAC